>VUQR01010573.1:35404-47461 GCA_015108515.1 Hemichromis elongatus | reverse complement strand
GCACCCTCGCTACCGCATGGCTCACTTTCTACAACATCGCCATGACCGCCGGGTACGTGCGTTATTCCGCCCCTGTCGCCTATTAATAAGAAAAGCGGTGAAGTTATAGCCGCTCCCTAAAAAACCGTAAGCGTGTGTTGCTGTTTATAGGACTGCGTCTCCGCCGAAAGTGCCTGTTCAGCTCGCTTGGATTTAGCAGCTCGTCGTCGCAATTGAGTTTGAGCAAGCTTTAGTGGTCAGTTTGGTGGTTTATACGAAGAAACGAGCGAGCGTTATTCGTCTCGAGTGTTGGAAAATGAATGAATGGTGTTTGGTGAAAGTGGCAGGCTGGCGCAGCAGCCGTGTCCAAATAGGGCTGGCTGCATGGTGTCAGCGTCAAGGCCCACCGTGCGCCCGACAGTTGCAGTGATAAGTATAGCCGGACCGCGCTGACACTGGAGCTCAGGTCTGGGACAGTGAAGTGCTCAATGGGCACATTTTTAATAACAACATAACGTTTGTGTGGAGCGAGCTTCCTGTGTTGTGATAAAGGACAAACACATGAGAACTTGAGAAATAGCGGAGGTGTCGCGGTCACTGGATCAGTAGTGACTAAGCGCTTCTAATTTGGCGCATGGCCTCAGGTATTGATCACCTTATAAATAATATTAATAATAATAACATGAAATAAAATAAGAATATATTTGTGCACGTCGTTGTGACTTTGTCCAACTTTTAACTTGTTTTTCATACATTAGACAAAGATAAGTAAATACAAAATGCTCTGTCCAAATCTATTTGTCCCTATGTGAAGATACAACACCTCCTCCCTCTATTACCCTCTTGTTAAATTATGAATTAACTGTGAATAAACACATTTAAAAAAGAAAATCATTTTCACTAGCCAAACCCAGGCCTGATTACTGCTAGATCTGTAGCATCAAGATATCATTTATAGTAACTAGAAGCTGCCTGACAAAGTGAGGCAGGCTAAAAGCTCTCAAATAGCAATGAATCAAGCCACAATATAAAGCAATGACTGAGAAACAAAGTCACTGACAACCATCCATCTGGAAAAGGGATACAAAGTCATTTCTAAGGTTCTTCAGACTCAAGTGAAACACGGTGAGAGCCATTATACACAAATAGAGAAAACTTGAAACAGTCACGAACCTTCTCAGGAGAGATCGGCCTACCAAAATTACTCCAAGAGCGCATCAGTGACTCATCCATTAGGTCACAAAAGAACCCAGAACATCTACAGAACCGCAGGCCTCACTTCAGCTAGGGTCAGAGTTCACGACTGAACAATAACAAAGAGGTTGGGCAAAAATGGCATCCATGGTAGAGTTAAAGGAAAATATTCTCTGGACTGACCAAACAAAGCTGAACTTTTTGGATTGCATAAAAAGAACATCATAGCAACAGTCAAGCATGGTGGTGGTAAAGTAATGGTCCAGTGCTAATCTGTTGTTTCAGCATCAGGACGAGTTGGTGTAATTGTTGCTCTCTACCAGAGAATCCTGAATGAGAATCTCCAACCATTGGTTCATGGCCTGGAGCTCAAGCACACTGAAATCAGTTTGAGATACGGTTTAGGGTCCAGTTTCACATACGGCCAAGCAGATTTGGATAGCTTTTCCGTCTCTTAATAAATGTCTTCTCTGCATTTTTTGTCTAATATTAAAATTTGTGACAAATATCTAAAGAAACAGGAAATGGGGAAATGGAGCGAATTGTTTTTAACAGCACTGGTGTTGGCCGAGAACCTCACAGCTGGTGCGTCCCCAGCGAAAGGTGCATGACACCAGGGAAAGAAGTCAAACCCAGGTTTTTACGACAGTATGCGTTAAGAAAGCTTCAGTTGAGCTCCGCTGATCAGTATCGGGTCCTTTTATAAATCAACTCAAATGTACTCACTGGTGGCTATAAACAGCTCAGTGAGGACTCATATTGACTGTGCAGAGAGGATGTGCAGCATTTTTTTGAAAGTTTTTTTTTATAACATTCCAGCTGGATTTATTTTTCATAAGGTCTTAGAGGTTTCTTATTCAGAACTATTGTTAGAACCTGTATCATTAGAGCTATTATGTTCTACAGTTGCCTCATTCTTAAATTGACAAAAGCCAAAGTTCATTAAAAAGTATCTATGCCGTTTTTTTTTGTGTGTTTTTTTTAAAACCCTAACCCATGACCGAATTCAAAGATTTAATCCAGTAATCTTTAGATATTTTTCTTTATCTCAGATTTTATATGTCAGGGAAAATCTTCTACTCCTGCACATCAGGAAGTAGCCAGCTAAGGTGGTTTTTAGCATCTGATTAGGATCCTTCCTGGTCCTGGGAGGTTGCACTCAGAACATGCAGGGAGGACAGAGGGGATCGATCATTGAGACAATCCTGATTTTATGTGGTTTCACTTACACATAGGATGAAGTTGATGTGCTGCACAGAGAGTTTGTACCTGCTGCTAATTTTTTTAACATTTAACTGAAAATGCAGTTAAATTACCCGAATGCAAAATGCTGCAGCTTTGGTTTGCTTTCTCAAGCTATTCCATTTTGTCCTCTTTATTATTTTGATTTTAGTTGCCAGTTTATTCCAGTGTTCACTTTTTTATTAATAACTTTCTGATGTATACTTGTATACATGTATACTTAAAAATGTAATGTACATGTGTCTATGATCAGAAATTGTGGAATACCTTTAGAACTGTGATTGCAGCCTTGTGGAAAACATAAACAGAGCAGTTTTATGACAATGTTAGGTTTTTATATTTCTTTGGCATCTCAGTGGAATAAAAGCTCTTATTTAACAGGCAACACCAGATAATTAGAGGCAGTAATGTCTGTGTGTTACAGAATCCCTTTTACTTTAATACACAATATAGAGCTTGGTTTAAAGCAGCATTTAGTGAGAGAATTTTTATCAGTTTCGTATTAGCAGGCAGAGTGACTAAAGTCCCAACACAGTAAGGCAGCATGTACTGGGAATTCCTTGGTGCCTGTGACAAGGTTGGAAGCATTAAAAAATTGGTTTTATTTATGTTATAGAAACTCCTAAGTTTATTTCCTTTTTGCATCCTCATTTATTGTGTCTTTTAATATGCAAAACATTTTCTCAAATGTGTTATTTTAAGTTTCCTGTTCTATTCATATTTTCATCCTCCCTTTGATGTCATTATGAGTTGACTAAATGGCTTAAATTAGATTTAAGAGATTAGATTTCCAGTTGTATCACAGTTATTTTTGTTAGTTTTTTCCATTCCAGAAACATTTCTGTCGTTTTCACCAATTTTCTCTTTTGCCATTTCAGTTACACTGAGCAGTGCCCTTGTGTTAATATTTGTTTGTCTGCAGGTGGCTGGTTTTGGCCATGGCAATGACACGCTTCTACATACAGAAAGGCACACACAAGGGTCTGTACAGAAGTATAGCAAGGACACTCAAGTTTTTCCAGACCTTTGCATTAGTTGAGGTAAGACTTCTACGTCTTAGAGACTGTGTGGAAACTTTATGTTTATCCCCTATGACTGAAAATTAAAGCAAATGCATAACTTCATTTCTAATGGCAACTGGTTGTAAAAAGCTATCGGTCAGTATAGAAGTCTATGAGAAAACAACCATACTACTCACTTTTGTTAATGACCTAATTGAATATTTATATATCGGGTTTTGTGGTTGTAATCATCAGTTTTAAGGCTTTTCAATGTGAATTTTAAGACCCATGCTAGTACTGATGTTAATATTTGGTGGTTTAAAAATCCATTATTCTGATATATCGACTGATATTTTACAAATCAAATCAAATCAAAATTTATTTATATAGCGCATATTAAAAACAACGAAGTTGACCATAGTGCTTCACAGTCAGAGAAAATGCATGAGACAATTAAAACAAAACAAAAAGAAAAACATGGCAGGAAAAAATAGGTGACAACACAACAAGCCAGATAACAGCCAACTAGTTAGAATCAAAAGCCAAGGTATTAAGATAGGTTTTAAGATGGAATTTTAAAGACTGGAAAGACTCGGCGGTACGAATATGAGAAGGGAGGTTATTCCAGAGTCTAGGTGCTGCGGTTGCACGGTTTATACATTAATAGATTACCCTAACAATTGTTACGTGTAGTTATTTATTTGTTCACAGTAGTTGTTGCGTTTGTGGCGTTCCAACAGGAAAGATGCAGAATGCTCTCTGGTGGACAAACTATGAAATTACATCACCCTTAAGATAATTGAAGGGTGTTTCTCTGCTTCTTTCTTTACTTAAAAATTTCTCTGTTATAAATGCCAGTATAGATAGATTAGTAAGTAGCTTATTTTGGCTGATAATATTATCCTGCCAATAAATTGGCTGAGCTCTAATAAATAGACAATAGAGCAGGGTATCCTTGAGGGTGTAGCTTAATTGTCTTTGACAAATAGCTTCCTGATAGGTGTGCAGTGTTTTTTAATAATGGCAAGTGTATTGTGTTATAAGCCTGTTTTTCACTTGCCAAACCTATCATTCCACTAAGATGGATGTTAATAAGGGATGAACTTTGCTAACAACGTTTTAGCTAGCCAGTTTGCCAAATTTTGTTCAAAAATGTCCTCATCTAGTTTTAAATAGCCAAAATAGCAAATAGAATGTTTCAGAATGATAGTCCCCAGACCATTGGGCGACATGGTGCCTATGTCCATCTTTGCTTTTCAGTCTATAGCCTTTCCTGTCACGAGTGGGACTTCAGTAAAGCAAAAGTAGCAATGAAATTGAAAAACCGAATACTTTTTTCTCAGACATTAACAAGACAATAATTTTTACTGCTGTTTTTGTTGCTTGTCTTATAGGTGGGACATTGTGCCATTGGTATGTGACAACTTGCATGAAAACTTTTGGCTAATTTGTACAGGTTGAGATAAATTCCCACATCTGGTCATGTATTTATTGGTGATGTTTGTTTCTTACTTTGGCTCTGTTGCAGGAATCGTGAGGACTTCTGTGATTGTAACTGGGGTTCAAGTGTGTTCGCGGATTTACATGGTTTGGTTCATCACCAACAGCATCAGACAGGTGGCTATCACGATAAACAGCAACTCTGTTACTATTTACAGTTGATCAATCTTTAGTTCACAGATTTCACCACAGTACTCTTAACCTCCACACACTGTATGTATTGTCACAACTATTTTGGAACACAGTCTATCCAGTTACTTTTTTTTTCCCACATGAAAGCCATACTTTTCTCATCTTTTTGCTTGTAAGAGCAGTACTCATCAGGTTTGAAGCTTCTTTAACTCTTTATTTTTTGCCATTGTCCTGACTTAAAGATCCAGAGTGAAGAAAGCGTAATCCTATTTCTGGTTGTGTGGACGGTGACAGAGATCACCAGATATTCCTACTACACATTCAAACTGCTCAACCACCTGCCGTACTTCATCAAATGGGCCAGGTGGAGACACCGTTAGCCGTGGCTGGGATGAGCTTGAATTATCTTTGCTGTTTCGGGACACTGTGCCTGAGCATGTTGGCCTAATCCGGTGATTTCACCTCTGGCATGCTTCCCTTGCCTCTTAGAGCCGAGCATGTATTAAGTATCTGTTGTCTAATACAAAGAGGAGACGCATGTGTGTGTTTATTGATTAGCACCTCATTAGCCATTCTGTTTGTGGTCAGTGAACTAATCACTAACACAGCGCTCTGAGGAAGCAGGAAAAGGTGAAATGCTTGTTTCTCTTTTAGTTTTAAATCCCTCAAACATAAAGAATTTCTGAATAAGTTAAATTAGGTTTGTAAACCACTGAAACCAGGCATTTTTTTGTGAAAGAAATATTCTTAGCTGTAGTGAAACATACTTTCTGTCTTATTTTGAAGGCAGGGTACTTGATGTACGTGATGTGTCGTTCTGACCTCAAAGTAGCTCACCTGAAACTGGAGTCATTAGTAGAAACGTGAGCCGTCCCCACTGACGGCCATCCAGCGCTCAGGCTCGGCGTCTAAATTTTATGTATTCTTTCTGCCTCGCTGTGTCACGTGATTCTTCAGACGGTCCATCTAATGCCAGCCACTCTTTTGTTTCTGCTCTGGATTCGTGTGCTCTTGAATGGCACCGTTCACCTCCCCGCCCCCAGCCTTCACGTCTTTCTTTAAGCAGGGAGGAGACGACAGGCCCCCGGCGAGGGGCTCATGTTCAGCTGCTCCTGTTTTTAAGACCATCTGTTTTGGTCACGGAATGTTCACCCAACATTTCTCTTACATCCGCTGAGACGCTCCCCCGAGTCTTTGCTGTGGTCCTCACTGAATACAGGAACCCTATAGTCCTGAGTCATGGCGTATCAGTTGGTCAGGGAGAGAGCTGCCGTCATGAGAAGAGACACGCTGTCTCACTGTTATTTGGGGCGGTGACGAGAAATTAAGATGGTCATTTATGATTAACTTAGTTGTGAACAGGAGTTCTAGAAAAAGCTTCTTTCTCAGGCACTTATATCTTTCATTTCTCAGTTTCAAATATATTATGACCAATTTGTTACCACATATTGATGCGGTTACTATTTTTTTTCTTCTGTGCATAGATTTAAGGTCAGTGTTGCTAAATAAAATCCTCGCACTGTTTCGGCTCTTAGTCGCCATATCGTCACTACTGTAACGTCTTCCTGATTGGCTGCTTTGCTTCATTCGGTCACAGTTCTGTAGACGGTATGCAACCGAAGTGGTTACAGCTTTTGTACGTTATCCTTTGTCAAATAACTCTGTTTACATTGTACAAGCGTCTGGTAGGCAGTATAATTAGATGGCATAGAATAAATTTTCTTGCTATGAAGATGATACCCAGCTTTATGGATCCATGAAGCCAGACGATGCACTCCGACTAATTAAACTGCAGGAATTTCTTAAACACATAAAGACTGAGGACCTCTCATTTCCTGCTTCTAAATTCAGATAAACTTGAGGTTATTGTACTTGGTCTTAAAATTGTTAGAAATGTCTTAGAAACAACCAGATGCTACCTCTGGATGGCGTTACCTTGGCCTCCAATAACACAGTGAGGAATCTTGGAGTCGTTTTTGACCAGGATATGGCCTTCAATGAGCATATTATAGAAATATGCAGGACTGCTTTGTTTCATCTGCACACTATCTCTAAAATTAGAAACGTCTCAGAGTGGTGCTGCAAAAACTAGTCTATGCATTTATTATTTCTAGCCTGGAAAATTGTAATTCATTATTACCAGGCTGTCCGAAATCTCCTTGAAAAGCCTTCAGTTGATCCAAAATCAGAATTTCTATTCTTGCTTTTTTATGAGAGGGGCTATGCCTGATTTGACTCTGACTGTGAGTGCAGTAGCACCGCCTTCATGCTGTTTAAACTGCTGTTTGTGAGGGGCATCCAATCAGATGAAAGTTGGTTTAAAGAATAAGCTTAAGAGGTAAAATAACTTATTTGTTATTTTAGTGAATAAACTAGAAGGCCTACTATAAGATAAACAATAACTGTGAGCCATGCAAAGCAAGGAACTAAAATGTGGAGCATAAGAGGTCTTTAATCATTAATCATGCAATTTCGAGCAAGCAGCTGAAAGTGTTTTTATTCATGTTTTGTTGATTAGTCTTCTTGTATCATTTTTCATCTTTGTGAAATCTCACATGTTTCTTGCACAGTTGCTTTGACAGTTCCCTCATGTAATACTAGGATGAAGATAGACACAGCCCATGATTCAGACAGAGAGGTTCTGGTGCTTGGTGATTGTCAAACATCAGATTTACTCAGGTCTGTTTAAGTGATGACTAGTTTTATAATGCGTTTATCAGTGATTGCAGGTATATTCCAGTGAGCAGTGTATTCCCACATATTTGTGTGGGTTTTCTAATCTTTGAAACTTGGCTTCAGGTTAATATTTTGGTCATTTCTGTTTGGTAATTTGCCCACTGCAAACAAAGAGTGAGGCAAAAGCTGCTGTGTTCCTGGTTGTTCTTAACATACCAGTTCACAAATTATAGATTAGTAACATTAAAGTCTCAGATGTCAGAAGTTGTTTGTGCACATGCCAGTTCATTGGAACAATGTGATTTTGCCTTCAGTTGCAAAACTGAAAATAAGGTGAGGAGTTACTAGAAAGTAAGAATGCATATTTTATATGCAGTAGGAAATAAAACATTATAGTAATAACGAATCAGCTTTTTACTTAATAGTTGATTTTTGACTTTCTCTCAATTTAAATCAAATGCATGAACAAAAAGGCTGAAAACATCTTTTTTTTAAACTTTTGCATGTGAACAGCAATGCAAGTGTAAAAAGAAAATCATGGCTCTGCCAAAGTCACTCAGAGTCCCTGAAGATGGAAAAAATGTGAAAATTTGACTTTGTACAATATGCTGCTTGACCACCATATCAATGGAATACCTTGAGGGAAGGTTTGTGTCCAAACCTTAAGGCAGCTTTTGTTACAGCGTCTGTCCCCCGTGTCAGTGAGTTTTCTGTGTTTTCGATATGCATGCGAGTGTATTAACATCCTCTGACTGTCAACTGTCCCAACTGTGTGAGTGCTAACGTGATCATGCTGCTGGATTTGAAGCCATCCATTCTGCTCTTTCTTCTTCCCACAGATACAACCTCTTCATTGTCTTGTACCCGCTGGGAGTCGTTGGTGAGCTGCTCACCATTTATGCTGCGCTGCCGTTCGTACGCAGGTCTGGAATGTACTCCATGAGGCTCCCAAACAAGTATAACGTGTCGTTTGACTACTACTACTGCCTCATCATCGTCATGCTGTCCTACATCCCACGTAAGGAGCAATTTCATACCTACATTGTGCACTTTCTGTTTTTACATGTAGGTCAGAATCCTGCATGCTTTTTAAACTGTATTTTCTCCTTTTGCAGTACCAATAATTCTGCCTTTTCTGCTGAAAAGCAGCTTTTCTGTCCTGAGCTGTAATATTCAGTCGCATTGGGTAATTTGAATAGAATCATCTGTCGTGGTATATCCTTTATTTAGATATACTGTGTGTTCACATATCATTCATAATTTTAAATATATAGAGTGGTTTTCATGACCCTGCCTGAATGACTCCCTGGAGTCTAGAATCCATAGACATCACCAGATGCTGTTTTCTCCCATTGATTTGTGATGCTAGCTTCAATTGTTGGTTGTTTGTTTTTCTGCACTCATTTAATAACTATCGATCAGAGATCTCAGACTGAGACTGTTAAACTGACTTGGTCATTGAAAAATTTCCCTTTCCTTGGGCTTGAGAAACTCTTGGATTGCTTTTTCAATTTGCTTTGGCTTGTTATCGATTTGCACTGTTAAGCTCTGTCTGATCAGTTTTCCAGTATTTGGCTGAATCTGAGCAGAAAGTGTAATCCTGTGCACTTATTATTTACAGTACTATGTCTATCACCAGTCACAGATTAGATTTAGATTTCAATCTAGTCTAATCTGGTCTTTCTCGCCCATGATTATAACCAGTGGGTTGTACCTTGTTGTAAACTCTCTGTTTCCATCCATGAAGCCATCTCTTGTTCACAGACTTTGATAATACTCCTACCTTCTCCAGACTGTTCTTGAATGAACTCAGTGTTGTGAAGGGTTTTTCTTAACCATGAAAAAAATTCTGTGATCATCCCGTTTAGTTGTTTCTTGTGGTCTTTCAGACCTTTTGATGTTGATGAGCTAACCAATGCATTTATTCTTTTTAAGAATGAACCACATTGTTGATTCGGCCACTCCAAAAGTTTTATGCTGTCTGGCCAACTTCACTCCCACTGACATCTCTTTGGTCCTCAGGTTGAGGGTTCCAGTGAAAAGATACCAAATGCAAGTTCAGCACCTGGAAGCAACTGCAGGTCTCTTGCCTGCATAATTTGTCATGAAATGATGGGAGGGATTAAGACTCACTTGCTCATTTACTTTTGAGCCTCTGAAAACGGCTGTAACTGCTAAACAGTTAATGCAAAATGCGTGCCAAATCCCTTGAATTAAAGCTGAACGTTTTTGTGTTCATAATAGTCCCAGTCAACCTGAACATGTTCTCGTCTTTGTCGCAGTGTTTCCTCAGCTCTACTTCCACATGCTGCGGCAAAGAAGAAGGGTGCTTCACGGGGAGGTCATAGTGGAGAAGGACGACTAGGCGAGCACCACCTCCGACCTTCATTTGAGCCAGCCTGCCCTCCACGTCACCCTCACCTCAACCACCGCTTCATCTTCATCTCTGTCTCACCCTTTAGCACCATCAGCCATTACATTCTTCATTTCACGGGACCTGAAGAACCACACAGCTGATGGCGACCAGCCAGTGACAATCAGTAATAACGACAAAGCCACGGAGTAAATACACAGTAGTAATACCAGATCTGGAGTGTTTCTTTGCAGGATTCATTCCTATCTGAATGGTAATATTAGAAACATGTTTACAGTCCCAGTGTTGCTGGAGCTAGAGACAGAAGCCTGTGGCGTCACATCTCAGCACTCAGAGATTACGAGTTCACCCACTAGCCTTACTGCACCTTGTTGCACTGAAGCATCGCAGCCCGAGAGAAACGAGCACAGAGCCACAACACTGCACCCTGAAGAAGGAAGAGCCAAACGAGGGGGGAAAAAGGATCTTAACTTTGTTCCCTCAATTCAGTTCATCGTTCAGCCCACGAAATTGGCAGATTAAGTGTACATTAAGTATTTGATATCTAAAACAAAGTTTCAAAGCGAGAATATTCATACCTCAATAATAAATCTACATTTGGCCAATATGCTGCTTCTTGTGTGTGTGTATGTAACCGTATGTGTAAACGATGCAATGTGAAACGAGCGGTTAACACTAATCATATTTCTTAACAGTAATTTATTCGCATACTGTGAGCAAGCACAGCTCAGGCTTAACATTGTGTCCGCTTGGCTCAGCTCGTGCTTTCTTTTATGTTGTTCTGATGTTTACTATGTCAAATTAATTTACAAGAGTGCATCTTAAACTAAAGCTTAAACTAAATTCGAGTCTTCACGAAAGTAGTAACTTCTTTTTTTTTTCCTCTATAGGCCGCTGTAGGTATGAGACTACAATTCAAATTTATGTGAGCACTTGCAGTCTTCAGTCTCTGTGTTGTTTGTTTTTGAAAATATCCGGTGTCCACATCGATGAGACAGTAGTTAGACTCCCTCCTACTAAAGGTGCTATTGTGAGATCATTTTAGTCTTCTGTGCAGCTGAAGGAGTGACTGTGATTGGAGCTGACCTAAAGCAGGAAATCAGGATGTGAAATGACTGCGAGGAAATGTTAGCGAAGAACTGCATAGCCCATGGTTATCAAAGGAAAAAAACCTTTTTGCTTGTAATCTGGGTTAGTGGGAAAACAATAAAAGAAAGTTATTTAAGGAGGAAAAAAACAATAAAAATGTGAAAATACCTTTTTGTGCAAATTCAATAAACTAAATTCTACAATACTGAAGAGTTTTGTGATGAACTTCACTCTGGATCTGCTTTTAAATCTAGAACTCAGCCACCCTGTGGATTTTGTGTTTATTCGTGAGTTATTCCTTCATTCCTTTCGTAGTTTTTTGTTTTGCAGGAAAATACCCGATTGCAGAAAATGGCACATTTTCCATTTTTGTATAAAGTATCCACAGTTTTTTATTCATGATCATATTTATGTATGTAATAGCAGAAAGTAAATCATACATAAAGTATTACTCTGTAAACTCGTTTACTAAAACTCAAGCTGATTGTGGCATTTTTCTAAGTTTATGCGTAAGTACTATATTTTTTATTTCCTACTTGTGTTACATAGACGGTCATGAGGTTAGATAACAGTTTGAAGATAGCATCTCAGCGACATTATGTTTTTGCGCATCATTTTGCACACCTTATTCATTTTTTTTCTTTTTTTTATCTTTAAAATTATGTAAAGAGAAGCATCACTGGAAGTCCATTTGGCTTCATAGATTTCATATTTTCCTACAAAAATTGCATAATGAAATATACATTCAGATATTCGGTTGTACATGGAGTACTGTTTTATAAAACGTGTTTCAAAAAATATATTTATATATATATATATATATATATATATATATATATATATATATATATATATATATATATATTTCCG
>VUQR01010573.1:0-32464 GCA_015108515.1 Hemichromis elongatus | reverse complement strand
TCATTGCATCTGTCCTCACATCAGTCATGGTGCTGTTGAGGTTTAGCAGGAAGTCTGAATGACGGCCAACTGTCTCTGAACAAGTGCGTAAATCATTCAGGTTTAGATTGATTGCACCAAGAAGCTGTGTGGTAAAACTGATGTTGCCGGTCACACGATCAATACTCTGCTCCGACTCATCCAATCGCACCTCTAGGCGGTCAAACTTTGTAGACGTGAGGTTGCCGAAGTCCCTCTGCTGATCCATGATCTCCCTCAGGGTCTGGTCATGAGCCTCCGCCAGGCTGCTGGTGTTCTGGAGCTGGTTAGTAATAAAAGTGAGCTGTGTCCCCACATCCTCTAGGCTGTCATTGTTAGACTTAGCTAGAGCTGAGGTATTACTGGCCAAGATCTGCAGGTTTTCCACTTTACTACGAAGCCACTCTGAATCAGAGCGCGTCTGTCTGGTGTTCTGTTCAAGGCTCTGAAAGTCATTGCGCATCTTATGAATAGCCTGGCTGGTGTCATCAACTGAGCGTTGCAGAGCAGCAATGAGGCCTCTTTGCTGGGCCTGAGTGAGGTTGAGACTGCTGATGCTGAGCAGCACCTGGTTTTGGAGTTTAACCTGCTGCTGGAGTTCTCTTTGAAACCTAGCTGTGTCTTCCTGTAGACCCTCAATGATGCTGCCATACGACTGCAGACTGCCATTTACAGAGCGCAAGGTGGCTGTGTTAATGTTCAGCAGTCCTTGAATGGAGCCCTGGCTGCTCTGGATGTCTGAGCCAATGTTCTGCAGCTGATTCAGCTTAACTTGATCACTGTGGATGCGCTCTTCCACCGCAGACAGCTGCCTCTGGAGAGTCCAGATGTTGTTCTTAAAGGCCTGGATCTCTGTGGTGGTATTCTCCGACTTCTCTCCGGTCTGATCATCTGAAGATGCAGATTTGTACAGTAAATTATAAAAAAAACAAATACTTTGATGATTCACTGTAGTTTTTAGTTGCAGCTTTTGATTTTGCAGTGTCAGCATAGATACATACCTAGCTTTTTCAAATCAGTCTCAACAGCAATGATCTTTCCTCCATAGTTTGCAATACCTTCAGACACACTGTCAACTCTTTGCACTACTGTAAAGAAAACAGGGCAGGAAGGACAAAGGTTAGCTTCACAGGCTCTGTCTTTCATTAACAGACGAAATAGGTATGACAGAACTGCCTACAACCACAGACACCGTATATAAATGGGATCAGAGAGGAAACCAATTAAAGTCTCTGACATACAGTATAGGGGAGATGTGTCCACATTTCTTGGAGGCATGTAATAATGACAAACCCTGAGAAATGTAATCTCTTGGGTTACACCAGACTCAGACGTAAAGAGATATGGAGTTGCTGTGCATTGAAAAGGAAAAAGGCATTAAGAAATAGAGAGAGAGGGAGGAAGACACACTGATTCAGCAATGATAGTGTGGGTGGTCAGTGACCAATGCTAAGATGGTAGGTGCATAGAAGGACATTGCAGAGGGCCTTAGGGGACAGGAAGTGACCTGATGGGGGTTCTTCAGTAAACAAGCGGATCAAAGATGACCAGTGGAGACAGACTCTTTGGCAGGGAGGCTCTTCACGCCCCCACAGGCGACACAGGCATTCATTTCCTCTGGAATGTGTCTGGGATTCCAGGGACACGTCCCGCTTCTACCTCCAGTCTTACCAGGGGCACACATCCTGTAAGTGGGAACAGCATTGGCTCCTCTGCTGCAAAGCTCCATCTGAACTGTTTACTTCAGGAGTAAGGATAACGGTTGAATCCAGGGGATTTAATTATTGACCAGAAACTAAATATATCTATTCCTCTGGATGGGGGCAAGCATCGAAATGCTTTAGATTAATGTTAGCATGAAGTGTGCCTGTTTAGTTTTAAATCTTAAAAAAAAAAACATGTACAGACTAAACTAGGACATACAACTTTTTAATTGGTGAGTTCTAGAGATTGTGGTAGGCTGATTTTGTGGTTTGAATTGAGTTACAATAGCTGTTTTCATCTGTTTTCAGATTGTATGCTAAAAAAACGCATCTGGAAATTTAATTCTGAAACTGTTTCCCATCTTTGGCTTTCTAACCCTCTCCAAAACCCACCTAAACTTGTCTCTGGGAATAAACAAACCAGTAAAACTGTCTTGCAATGCAACTGTAGCACATTATTTCTTAGTTATGAATTAAAAAGCTCAGCTGGATAGGAAATACTGCACACACAGAAAATTAAATGTAACATATTTCCAGTAACCAAATATACAATGAAGCTACACAAATACCAAAAAAAGCACATAATTTTAAGCTCTGCAGACCTATCATAATCTACACCTATGTCACATTGTTTCATTCACAAACACACGCACACACATATTGGGTTTTCGTAACTTGTGGGGACATCTCATTGACATAACGCTTTCCCTAGCCCCTTACCCTAACCCTAACCATCAAAAATGAATGCCTAACCCTGACCCTTACTCTTAACCTAACCCTTACCTAATTGTAACCCTGATACTAAAACCACATTTTGAGTCTCAAAAATGCCTTCAAACTCGTGGGGACCGGGATTTTGGTCCCCACAAGGGCTGTCGGTCCCCACGAGAATAGTAAACTTCCAATATTTGGTCCCCACGAAGATATTAATACCCGTCCATACACACACACACACAAACCTGGAAGCTAAAACTAAACATGAGCAGAAGCTTCTGGAACTTTTCCACATGTTCTGTTCATGGACTGGCCTCAGGAGAGGATCATTGCATCACACAGTGGTAAAATTAACCATAAAACACACATGCAAAAAGCTGAAATTACAACAGCGCTACAGAGGAAAGCATTATTTTGCCTCATAGGCCCAAATGTTGTAGAAATGAGCTGTTTTGTACTCAGTTTGAACTCTTTCCAAGATTTTGTGTGGGCGGGTTCTGAAACTGGTTGTCGGCTCTGTCCAGGCTGTCTTGTAAAGTCAAACTTCCTTATGCAACTTTTTAATGAAGTCTATGAACTTCAGTGTGGGATTGCACTGAATGTAAGAAGGCTAGCACAACATTTGCTAACATGACGGCGACACTTTAGCATACATGCAATTTACATTGCAGTAAATTTTGCTAGTTTAAGCGGGCAGAACGGGAAACAAAAAATATGTTTACTGTCTGCTGTCAGAACTGATGAACTGATCAATGAAAGGTTTTTTGCTCATGACTTGAAAGACAGAATAACATGTTTTTTTTATTTAAAGATAATTTACTGAGAAATGTCAGGATTTCGCTGTTTGTTGTTTTGTGCTTTGAATTCAGAAAGAGAGTTCTAGGCTTCTGGTCCTTTTTCTTGCCGTCTTTGAGGAAAATTAATGGGACGTGAACCCATGTGCTCTGAGAATAACCTCATTTTGCTTTTGGTCCTGTCAATCAAGAAAACAAGCTGCAGGGGAGAAGAGTGGGGTCAATGCTTCCCAACTACACTTCTGAGATTAAACTGCATCAAAACAAAAGAGCCACATACAGGACGTTTCTGTGGGTCAGTGATGGAGGACAGAGAGAGACACACAAGTTTATTGCGTAGAGGACTCTAGGTCTCACTACATAACCATCTGGAGCTGGGAGTGTGTTAAGGCTGAGCTGTGGTTCCCTTGACAGAGCAGCGCTTCAGTGCCAGTAAAAACCCAGTTTCAGTGGGTTCTGCTGGAGTTGCATTGAGTTCACTCACTTCTCATCTGGGATCAATTAGGCCTGCCTGAAAACATGCAGCGAGGAACAAGAAAGACCGGCTGAGCTCACAGCGTAAGGGGACATCATTGTTCGTGTACTCAAGGCACACAGATAAGCCCCGAACATGTTAACTTCACGCCATTTTCACCAATTGAAAATAAGATGGGGACATAGAGCAGTCACATATGGGAATGTTTAGGACAATTATAGCAGGAACATTCAGAGTTCAATCCTCCAAAAGATGGCGGGACTGCTTCCCGACCTGGAAAAAATGAGGAAAAAAAAGCCCACCAGGAAGTTCAGCTCCACAAAGCCTGAAGAACTTCTCCGGAGGTGTGAGCTTTGGGGGAGTTGGTAAAATAAACTGACAAAAGGTTGTGGGGTGGAGAGAGAACAGAGAGAAGGCAGACAGACAGTCAGATGAAGTTTAAATTTAAAGGGTATGTTCCCTCACATTACAAAAAAATATACTGTACATACTGACGAATTATGTTTGTAGTCATGCATACTGTATAATCTTTGGTGATAATGTTGGGGCTTATACTAAAAGGTGAGTAAAATTAAATTTCAGTATGGACTCCTGTGGACAAAAGAAGATTGGGATTTCCATCAGCATTAAATTTATATTTGGTGGCATGACTCTTTTAGGGTTTTGGTTAGGGGTTAGGGCTATGGATGTCAAGAAGCCACTCGTAAGGAAGGTAACCTGAGAGAAAAGACTGAGATCTGCCAAATTACACAAGAACTGGATTGAAAATCAGTGGCAACAGGTCTTATGGAATGATGAATCCAAATGTTTTTGGTTTAAATAATCAGTATATATGGAAGAGATCAGAAGAGAGGTACAGCAGTAGCTTACTGTCAATGCAGTAAAAGCATACCTGGATAGATAAACACAGTCATACACTATCAGTCATAGCTTAGCCTAACCAGAACCCAGATCTCAACATCATTAAAGCAGGTGGGATCATCTTGGCAACAAACAATACAAAAGTCGGAAACATCCAAAGTAGAGCTTTGGATGTCCTTCAAGAAGTCTGCAGAGCTATTCCTGAAGACTACTTAAAGAAATGACAAGAAAGCTGATTAAGAGAGTTCAGGCTATGTTAAAGAATAAAGATGGTCACACTAAATATTGACTTTCAAGCAAATTTTTTGCTTTATATGCAGTGTATGTTTGTACATTTATATGTGTTTCTATTTCTATATGCACCTATTTCCCATTTTTTTGTAAAATGTGAAACTACTTGAGGCATTTCTTTCTTTTTTTGTTAACAGGGCGTTTATCTGTAACAGGAAATGTTAAGAGAGTAAATTGAGGGTAAAACTGCTAAGTTTTCCTCACGGATGTGGCAGAAGTGTCGTCATACTTTCCATTACTGAAGCATCGAATAATGACAGTGAAGCATTGCAAAAGAACATTCATGTCATACTTCAGCACGCTGAAGTCCACTCAAGGGACGGAGAGCTGTTTGCCTCACGCACAGGAGGTCTCATACGGTCATGAAACAGTAAAGCCCTTGGCAGCACAAAGAGAAAACTAATGATATGTTTGGATGGTTACTCAATCAACATAATGTAAGTGAATCATTTCAATGTTTTAGAAAACAAAGGGCATCATTGTAAAAGTGTTTGCCATCCTCTAATTTCCTCTGTTAGATTATAGTGATAGTGGAAAGAAGTGTAGCGGGCAGCTTGTTTTACCTTTATATCCAAGTATAGCAACAGCGATGGTGAGGAGTGTACACAGCACATAGAGCAGAGCTATGGAGGTCTTCAGTGCCCATTCATTCTTACACTTCGTGCACTGGGTGCCCTCCTGGATTCCTGCATAAAAACATTAAAGAAGACCAAATGAGTCAATACACTTCCCTTCCTATGGAGCATTTTTCTGAATCAGAAATGATTAAAGTATGTCGGTGGAGTTTGGTGTTCGCTAAGGACTCCAGGAGACCCACATCTGGAAAAACAGCCTTGGAGTCTACATTAAAGAGTCCAGCTCTTCCCTCGGGGGTCCTGGTGGAGAAGGGACACAAAAACAATCCCCCCCACAGACTTGTTTAGGCTCAGCGACATGCTTATTTTCCTGAACTTAGTCCTCTCAGAAAACTGGCTCTCTTTCAGTCGCTTTGTGTGAAAAGATTTCTTCCAGAGAAATGGAAAAAAACGGTGTGTAGGTGTTTTTTTTTTTTGTTTTTTTTTTTTAATGCAGTGTCAGGACTGTGGAATGAAATTAGGGGCCCTTAGCGTGTGGGGACACTTTTGGACTATTCCTTTTCAAGGATATTGTTCAAGACAGATGAGCGGTGAGCTCGACAGTGCTGACGGGAACACAGCTGCATTTCATTTTCAGTTCATGGTGTTGGTGAGTGTGTGTGTGTGTGTGTGTGTGTGTGTGTTTTTTGGGGGGGGTATTTGCTTTTCATGTACCTGGAATAAAACTTTCAATTATAAAGGAATACAAGACATATACAGATTAACAGGAGCCAGTCAGTTCCCATCATATGTGGACCTGTAAAATGCAAGAATTACTTAGTGCCAAAGGTTTAACCACACGTCGAGTTCGAGTGTGTTTTATATGATGAGGTAATTCTTAAATAAACTAAAAATCCAGCACTGATTGGATCCTCAGTATCCCACTGGGAGTTTCGATGCCAAAGTTAACAACATCATTCATTCTTATTGGTGTGAAGGGATTTTTTTTAAAGATCGCTGAGTGTTAGACCTCAGTCAAAGACTGCATCAAGTTGGAGAGGAGGTGGAACACCTGGTCAACCTCAATGGGAGACTTACTGTAAAGAGTGCGGGCAAGTGATGGATGAAACTGAAAAGGGGGTTCTAGAAGTAATCGTTTCTATATGTTTGATTCTGTGCAAACTCAAATGACACCACCATTACCTCACAGACCAGCAAGAAGACCTGCTTTACTTCATATGCCTTAAGATGCACTCGGGCCAATACCCATACTGTTAAAAGCATGTCTTCACCAACATATCAGCCAAGCTGTCAATTTTGAACCTATTGTAGATTTTGGGATGTTTGAAGTAGATCCTTTGGATCCCAATGGTTGCAAAGTGGGAGGTCCATGAATTGGGCTTGACTTGAATTTGTCAACAATTACAAACACTTGGGTCCTTGCATTCATGATGATAGTGATGATGGCGATGATACTTTGACACATGCCACCTACCACAAAATTGCCACCCCCGTGGCACTTCAGGGAAAGTTTGAGGGACAGATCAAAGAAGCCACGGTATTCATACAGCCTCCACATTTCCCACATCACAATGTCCTGATTCATATAATTATGAATCAGCAGATCTACGAGGCCTCACGTAGCAACCTACAGCAACCAGGATTCACTGCCAACATCCTGGTACCTAATACCAGAAAACACCCACAGAGATCAGATTTCCAAGTAAGTGGCTGACTTGTGTAAGTCTTATAAGCATAAATATTACCAATATCTTTTTTCATTTACTTTTTCTTTAAACAGAAAGACAATCACTGAGCTACAGGCATATAATTTTACCACTGGGATTTTTTGTTTGTTGCACAGATATTAGTATTCAAATTTTGCCCCCAAAAAGTTTATGGTCATGCCTGTGATGATGTTCTTTCTGAGGAAGTTATCATTTAAACAAAAAGTTTTTTGAATACACTTTGTCTTGACTCCAGGTGAAGAAAAGACCTATTTATTTATTGGCAGGATCCTGAAGCAGTAAATTGTCTTCTTCCAGTTGCTTCTAATTAACTTTACACCTAAAAACATTTTTGCTCACCATCAAATTCTAACGACCCATCTGTCTGATTTCTTGAGGTAGCTTTTATTTTTTTTGTAGGAAACGATTCAGGTGAGAACAATTAGTCTGAATAAAATCAGTTAAGTTGCATAATAGTTAAACAGCTAACAGAGAAGAGTCTGTGTATCTGAAACAATCTATAGCGAGATCTCTGCCACTGTTTAAATGACAATAGTCTGATTCGTTCCTAATATGAAAATGGAGATTTGCTAGTTATAAAAATGCTTTTGTTTCTGATCCAACTTTACTTTGTCAACTTAAATACAGAAGATTTACTTTTTCAGCTCAAAACTGTACTATAAAAAAAAAAATTGGCCTTGATCATGTGTTTCCAATGATGACAATGTAGAAGCCCATAAATCTTATCAAAGTGTTTCAAAACAAGATGTTTTTAAGCAAAATCAGTAACTTGTGGTTCTCTCCTTGCCAAAATATTCACTTCTTTTCATTCTATGGCAGCAGAAGGATTAGGAAAGCGTGACACAAGTCAAAGCAACGAGAGAAAACTGGAAACCGCAGTGCTAAGGCAGGTTAAAAGCCTCGTTTGCCTTCTTATGTGTGTATGTATGTTAACAGGTATTCATCCCTGAAACATGTTCAGGTCCGGTTCAGGGCATGGAGCGAAAGTGATTACCGCATCAGGAGTTACCAAAGTCTTTCCTCTGCTTGGTTTAACTGTAAGCAGAGAAGTGCACTCTGGGAATACGGCCATGATAAATGATTGCTTTTTCTGAATCATTCATAACTGCTGGCATGTTTGAAGTGTCAGCTCGTGCAAACTTCCCCAATGAAGTGAGCACATCAGTTCATCAGCTCACAGTAATCAGAGTGCTGCTGTTCCAATCCAAACAAGCTGACAGTGTTTACAAATCTGCTGCGCTGAAATGATACCAAAACACTTTGTAAGTGTATGAACTATTGCACAGGCTAAACTCTTTTCCATCTCAGTGCACCCCTGATTGATGAGCTTCAGATGCTCCTTGGATTAAGTGGAGAATTTCAAATTTGACAGCTGCCGTGACACAAAACACGTGGCAAACATCAAAATAGGAAAGGAAAGACTTCAGTTTCACAGCTAATTTATAAGAACAAAGAGAAAAGGCATCAGATGGAAGAGCTTAAACCTGAGTGTCCACACATGAGTGGGCTGTCCAGTTCAGAGGTCGAAGCTTGCCAGCTGATTATTTCTCAGAGGGTTACTTCCTGGAGAATCGGGGACAAATGCTGCTTGTTTTTTTCTTTTTATTTGTGTGTCAACTGTCTGTCTTTATTTTACAGCTGGATTCCATAAAAGTGAATCATCGGCACAGGACACTTCTAACTGGCTTGTGTTGACCCGGTACCAAAAGCTACATTGTGACTGGATATGTTAATGTGAAACACAAATCCCAGCATCAGTATCCGCTTTATCTCCAAAGGCTATGACTGCGCTGGCCTTGATAGCCATCTGCAACATCACCACCAAGGTGTGTCCACCTTAACAAATCTAGTTTCCATTGTCTCCGTTTCCATTGGGCCTGCATGTAATTTTTCACAATGCACGCCATCTCTGTGTCCTCAGAGGTCATGGCCACTTTACACACTTTATAAGATCAGGACAATTTGAAGAAGTATTTAACTGGATAATTTCAATTAAATGATAGGGCAAGTTTCTTATTAATTAAAGAGGTCAGTTTTCTTTCATTTATTTTAAATAAATAAGGATAAATGTATATGTTGTTTTTTGCTGTAAGGCAATAAAACCAGCCGCTCACCTCACGGCAGCTCTTCGTGAGGTTTTTCTAGGCGTACCGCTCCTCAAATTGAGGTAGATGTTAGGGTTTTTACTTCAGTTAAATTAAGAAAATTCGTTTAGATAACTGCCTAGTGGCATTTTTGAAATGGCTCACAAGTGACAAAACAAAAAGGACTGTGTATGCCAAGTATGTGACAAGCTGATATTTGGATCAGATATTAATACTGATACCGATACTGATCTAAAGGCTGCATCAGATAACGATTATATATCAATATTTTTGACTGATATCGGTGATGATGTCTGATCCAGCTATCGATCAGATATCGCTAGTCTATTCAGTTCAGTTTGATGGTTTTGGGTTCAATTCATCATGGGACAGCGACAGCCAGTAAAATACCTAATATAGCATGATGATTTTGCTGTGTATATTGTATGTTCAAAGTCCAAACATCAAGGCAAAAAGCCACCCTCCATGGGTTTTTTTGGGTTGTTATTCTTGATTAAAAAAAAAAAGCAAAAGTTTTCTTTGCTAGGATTTTGCCACCCAATAGTTTTTGCTCCACAATACTGAAAGATCTTGCAATTTAGCGCAAAAGTTTTCCTAAAGAAAAAGAGTCATATCCACACTTTACCCAAATGAATAAAGTCTGAAGAATAACAACTGTCTGTTTGTGTGACAAGCAGACACAGGGAAATGAGTCAGTCACTACAAACAAGCTTTCACACATTCTCAAATGTCTGACATGCTAACACAGCCCAGATGCACGAAACCTAACAAATAAATAAAATATGGAGAGGTTTGCAGCTCAACAAGTCTGTCTGTGCGTGTAGTCGGCTCCTGATAAATAGAGAAGCTTCAGGAGTGACAAATTTCTCAATAGTAAGTACGAGAGGAAGATGAACTTTCACGAGACAGTGGAAAAACACCACGAGCGTCAGCGTCCTTGACCACAGTTTACCATCAGAGACTCCTTTAGTTTAGTTTCTCATCATTAAAGCGGACACCAGTTCGTCATCTTTCCCATTCGCCTACACAGTTAGACGCAGTCGGATCATACTGACCACAACCACAGAAACAACCATCGGCCAGGATGCTCAGACCACAGGCTGACACCAACACTTTTACTGCTCATAGCGAAATATAAAAAATGATGCTCCAAACACAAAGGGCCTTTCCAAAGCAAGAAAACTACACCAGTAGGTTTTCAATGAGAAAGGATTCCCTTTGTCATCATGTATGTTTCCAACAATGTCATCCATTGTTTCTGCAAAACCTCTGAGTTGGAACAATGTCCAGACAGTGTCCACCTTGGCGATAAAAAAAAATGTATCCAAGCCTGCATCTTTCGTCAGCCTCATTTCCTGAAACAAAGGATTACACAAACATCGTCTTTTTCATCTCAACATGGGCTCTGAAATGACAAAATAATGTCCAGGAGGCCACAGCTGATACATGTGCCTTGTTCATTAAAACACCATGTTTATTTACTGTAAATAGCAGAAGGGACGCTATAGTAACGGCTGAGAACACAAAGCTGTGAGCTGAGGTCACACAAACTGTCATTTGGATCCCTGCCTTGCTTAGCATGCTCTCAAGCCCTTTCCAGGAACCAGAGTGCAGATCTACTCCAAAAGGGTAATCAGTGAATTATACCTGGCACCAAAGACAAAGAAAGGAGGTCAAGACAAACTTCAGCTTCAGTGGAAGAAGCCTTCAAAGCCTTCACAGGAGTACTCACTAGTACTCACTAAGTGCATCCTTACTACGTCCATAGGAATTAAGAGCACAGTCAAATGCCCTTGATTATCAGATCATCTGTAAGTGTGACCACCTCTATAACAGCAGAAGTTTTGGCAGTTTGCTGGAAATTGTGGTGAAGATAAAAACTGAGCCTTGAATGGAGCTCTGGCTGAGGTGTCTGAGGTGGAAATGGGGAGGAGGTGGGTTGCACGAAAGAGAGTCTGAAAAGGAGAATGACTGAGAGCACAGATTTAAACCATGCAAATCGGAGGCTAATTGGCTCAAAGACGGCGTGCGAGAAGATGATTAGACTAGAGTAATGATGTCAGTATTGAGATTGATAGCATGGGAAAGCGGTAGACATGTAAAGAACATAGAAGGAGCTTACGCAGAAGTACAACTAGAAAAAGATAAAACAAGGATGGTTTATTTGAAAGGGGTGCTAGGAGAATATGGCATCGCAGGTTAGTTTTGCAAAGCTGCATCTGAACACACCACAAGACCTCTAAAACAGGGGATTTAAACTGTAAGTTTAGGACAATGCATCAGTTTGTTAGAAGACACAAATACACACTAACCAATGTACATCTATTGTATAATGTACAATATTTCTTCTGCTAGTTGAGAGTTCGTATGGAAACTATAAACAGATGCTTGTTGAAGCTCCATTTTCATTATATTGTAAAAACACTGCTAACTAAGATAATTCCCTCTCTTTTCCACACACACACACACACACACACACACACACACACACACACACACACACACACACACACACACACACACGAATTCAATCTACTGATGAGTCATCAAAAACTGTAAAATATTTTTCACTGTGTGCCAAAACGTGTCCGTTTCCTGTTTTTTTCTTTTCTTCTAATCTGCCCTTCATTACTCAAGGAGAAATAAGATGTTTTACAAGATCTCTGATACACTGTAATCTAAGCCAAGTTGTTTTACAGTCAGGAGGGAGATGATGGCCCAACGAATGAGTCATGCACTGCTCAGATTTCTCAGTGGCGAAGTGAGGTGGCCTGGACTGAATCATGTGTGCAATACGTGTGTGTGTGTGTGTGCTAACAAGTGTACTGGTGCATGACTTTCAGTTTTTGTAGCCATACAAAAACAGGTATGGCTACTTATAGCTGCAGAAGAATCCCTTCTTGATCCACATACTTGCATATAAACATATTAGCTTTAAAACAGTTACTTCAACTTTGGAGCATTTTTTTTTTTTTCCATACTTGAATTCAAAGTGCACAGTTTCCACACCTAATATCGCACTGTTAAAGGCACAGAGAATGCTTTGTGTCCTGCAACATGCCCACTGTGTTCACTTTAAGGCTTTACCTGCCAATGATGCAATTAAAGGAAGTGCAGAATTAGGGCCAAAGGGTTCTTCGTTCATGGGATGGCTCTGGGGCCCAGCAGGAAACCAATACCATCCCAGCTTCATGTGTGGCCTGATTTAGGCTCCATCTCTTTTATTACGTGTGATGGAAACCATACGGGAAAGGCACTCACAGTTGTCAGTGACTGGGTGAACAGTGAAAGGAGGAGTAAAGACAACGAGGACAAGGCCAACGCTTCGTCGCAAGATGTTGAAATTGGAGAAAAGGTTAAATTTGAGGGTAAAAAAAGCAGGAGAGAGAGTGAGAGAGGAGGCAGATCTTTTAAAGATTTGAGAGATGGAGAGAAAGCAGTGATGAATGTCCTTTTAAAACCAATAAACCCATGTTGGATTCAACCACCATGAGCCAAGAACCTCTCAGGGACCGTGACACTGGACACATCATCCACATAAAAGCTGGAGGAAAGGGGAAAAAGTGGTGCCTTGTGGCAGGATATCGCTCACTGAGCTTTGTTTCACATCTAACAAAAAACACTGTCAAAATATGAGGCAACCAGGATTACATCACCCAGCAGCTCTCTGAGGCTCCATCAGTCTGCTGCCTCACCATGGGGGAGTGACAAGGAACTCTTTTTTTCCACATAAAGATCTAATTCATCTGTCAGACCTGCTCTGATGTAGACACGTATTTAAGAGAAAACAGACACGATGCATTTTGCTGATAGCTAGCTGTATTTTGGCTTAATATGAGAAAAATATCAATAACATCAAGTCTACGCTTTTGAGAGGAAACATTTCAATTTCAGAAAATGTCTCAATGTTTCTGAAAGAAAAGAGTCTCAGTGGACTGTGACAGAAACAGAATGAAAAACAGAATCAATTCATGTAGCTGAATGAAATGATTGATTTTCTGGTCATTTGGTGGCAGCTGAAAACAATAAAATCTGAAATTATCCCATTTTAAAGTTGCTATGTAGAAGTGTTTAAACACTCGACTGACACAGACCAAGGGTACTGGTACTAAATAGGCTACTTTGAAAAACCTACTCCTGAAAGTTACACTCAAAGGTGAAATGTGAAAAATTGATGGTTGCTCAGTGATTGGACTGTCACTGGTCATTGAATTTTTTCCACTCTTGGTAACCAAATGCAAGTATTTGCCGCACTCAGCTGGAGGTTATACACGCAAAGAAATGGGCAACATGTAGCAAGCAGTTAGGGTCAGTCGCAACAAATAATGCAACTTGTCTGTGATGTATTGTTGTGCAACAGGGGATTTGACTTGGTTGCATTCTGGTTTTATCTGGTTATATAATTGTGTAAAACCAAAGTGGCTCATGTCATTTTGTACTTAAATCTATGCATGCCACTATTTGCGGTGGGATGTCTGAATTTCTGCTGTATGTACACAGCACCACATTTACAGTCGATGGCCACAAATGTGTGATTAATTGCTGATTGACTACAAACAGATTGCATGTAAATTCCAACTTGACTCCATTCAGTCACAAACTGACTGCAGACTTTCAAGCATTTGTTCGCCATCTTGATGGATTCCACACGTTCTCATCCCAAAGCGTAACATACGACGTTATGTGACAAATTTTCGGTATGTTACACTTTGGGCCACCTAACCCGTCTGTATGCTATAGGTTCTGAAAAATGAGAACTGTTTGAAATGAATCTACACATGTACATTTATTTTACTTCCTCATCATGAATCGCTTTGGAAAACACTATCTAATACTAAGTTTATGGTTAAGGTTATGGATAAGGTTATGGTTAGGGTTCGGATTAAGGTTAGTGTCAGGGCTGGAATACAGGGCTGAAATGCGTGGTAACGCTGGGAGGATCATTCTATTGGATCCACAATCCAGCATGTATCATAGAGACGCGAAAGGTTACCTTTTGCATTCCTATAGGACACCTCAGGATGTGACAAATTGTCGGTATGTTACGCGTTGAGGATGAAAATCGTCTCTGCATTCAAGATGCTTCATGAATATGATTGATTGCAGACCTGGTCCTTGTTTTTGAAGCAGCCACTCTAAAGGCAATGAGAAGTAAGTTGTGGCATGATTAAAGTTTAGTTTTGCAATAATTTTGGTTATGCCAAGGTCTCCACCCACTATTTTGTTTTGAGTGACATTAGCATTAGCTGCTAAATGGTCATCCGTGTCCACTAGCTAGAAACTTACCTTGTGTGGTTGCTGCTTTGATTGTTGGGTGGGTTTAATACAGCTTAACAACAGCAATATCTTGAGAAATGCTTTGTGTGTTTGCATGTGTGCTGCTGTAATGGTTATTTCACATGGTCGGCATTTGAATAGATTAAATATTAGCCAAATTGGAGATTTTACTAAATCTGATGTTTTAGGAAGGCTGTCCCTATGAAACAGTTCAGCTCAACTTTATTGCTGCTTTATTTGTTTGTTTGTTTTTCCACACAGAGCAAGAGTCAAATTTGGATTTAAAAACTGTACAAGGCTTGTTGAGTGGTGACAGTGTTTGCTTGTTCTACCCCTGTCTGCCTGATGATGGTGGACTCAGTGTCTAGTCAGGTGATTAACTATGTATACAAGATTAATGTCACCCAGTGGTTAGTACAACAATTGTTATTTTAAAATCTGATGTCGCAAGCAAGGGTTGGATCTAAAGGAAGCTGACTTATATGGTAGCAACTTGCCAATGACCAGGTAGGTCTGCCATAAATTATACCCTCCTTGGTGTTTATTTAACCTAACAGAGCCCATAATTACCAAAATGAACATCATGCTCTATTCAGTGAAACTTAAAATCAGAGATTGAGATCATAAACTCCCCAGGAAAGGGTTTCCCAGGTCATAGATGAAGTGAAAAGTGTTTTTCCATCAAACATAAAACTCCAAGAGAAGTCCCCCCCTGCTGGCTATTGAAAGGAATGCAGTTTTAACACTTTCCTTTCGGACTCAATCTTACAAGCTTGTAGAAGTAAAAGGCATGAAAATCCCTGCTGGAGCTGAGTTTATTATTATAAGGGACTCCTCCGCCAGTACACATAGGCCAAAAATACTGATTAGTGCAACTTCAGTGCAAAAATAAGCTCATTCACTCAACAGAGCTTAAAAAATGAGCATGCCAAACTGGTCTTTACTCATCCTACGGTAATGATGGCTCACCAACTGATAGTAAAGGTAGAGAAATAAACACTTCCAAAATGTTTTCAGATGAGCTGCGGTCAGACAGGCACGCAGGCTACGGCACCATCCACGGCCTCTCCTACTCACCCCCTCCCACAAACCCAGAGGCCCCACTCAGCTCTGCAGAGACTCAGCACTCGCTGCAGTTACACAAACAGGTTGTCTTTCCAGAAATTTCATCAACAATGGAGTGGGGAGTGGGTATGGACTTACTCGGCTCCAGGATTTGGGGCCCACGGAGTAACTTGGGTTCTAGTTACAAAGCAAAACATCAGAGCTTAAGCACTCCAAACACTGCAACTCACTAGTAAGTGTGTGTTTCTGTTTTATGAGTGTGTGTCTGTGTGTGTGGCCCACTGGTTAATGATCATCACATTAGCATCCACAATTTGATAGCCTCCCTACGCTCAACTTTGAAAGAAATATACCACGATCAGCAAAAATAGGAGCGACTCTGAGTATGAATGCAGAAAAGCAGGTCAAGAATAACACAAGAATCACTTTATTCAGCAAAAGATTGAAAGGCTGTCTGTGTTCAGTCAGCTGCCATTCAGCTGTTAAAAGTGAAGATCTTAATATCACCATGAAGCTTTTGACTCTGCATCATATTCCCATTTCAAATGAAAATGCACTAGAGGAAAAAGTGAGACTCTGTTATTCAGTTTCAGTCAGCATTTTCCATTTCGATGGAAGTTTGTAGATCCTTCCTGCAGAGTTGCTCTCAGCTGCAAAGAACTGAATTTCTGCCTGAAAAATCCTCATCGATCAATGCTGAGGTCCCCTGCTGGCTGCTTCAGGTGCCGCTCAAAACCTCACTACAAAGACCCTCAATGCCGACGGAGTGCTGGCAAGTACTTCAAAGAAAAATACACAGCTAAATGTCACGAGCCTGAGAAAAAACGAAATAAAATAAATAACACAATGGTGTTCCTCTCATGAGCAGCTGGGATAATAAACCACAAAATGGTATTTGTGGCATGTCCTGGTGGTTTCTGCGGATGGGCTTTTTGGCATGGGATATAAAAGCATCTTACACAGCACATTTACTAATTAATATATCTATATTTAAATCTAATCTCTCTTTTTTAACTATGTATTCTCTTTGTTGTTTAGACATGATACATTTACTTGACATTAAAACTTTATAAATCATTTTTATATGACACTTCATCAGGTTATTTTGTGATTTTGCACATTTACTCTGAATTACCATCACACACCCATTAATATGATTATAAACAATGCAGGTTCCTAAATCATCAAAAATCAGCTTTGCAAATATTTCATGAGGAAAAAAACAAAGTTAGACCCAAAGGATACCGACAAAGAGAATTACACTAAAATTTAATGAGATGAAAACTCCACAGGGCACTAAAACAAATTTAGCTGCAACAATCACGGCCTTACTGTGGCTTAAAGATGTGGTTCCTCTAATGGACACTAGATGCCCTCCTTCAGAGAAGAGTCAAAATATATTTGGTATAAATCTTTTCTTTAAAGCAGAAGAAAAAATTTTTCTGCTGTGGCTGCTCATCCCACCTTAATGATAACAGTAATAACAAAAACAATGGGAAATTAAATTAAACTCCATACAAAATACTAAAAAAATAAAAACTATGTCGCTTATATCAGACATTATGATGTCTCATTGGCTAGCAACCGAGCACAGCTGGCTAAAAATAACCTCTAATACCCTTTCAACGCATAATTTGTATTTAATAACAGTTAATCTTAAAGTATCCTGTTTTAATTTCATGACAGTACCATCACATTTAGCAAGGGAGTTCAAATATCTTTGGATTTTATTCATAAGCTATGTGAAGCCGGACCAAATGAGGGTAAAAAAAAAAAGATGAGCTAAAAGGCAAAGCTTTGATTTTATCAGTCCACCTGATCCTAATCCTCACCTATGAGTCTGCATCAAGTCTGCATAATTACTGAAAAAAGGCTGTGAATGCAAAATGGGTTTCCTCTGTAGGGTTTCTCAGCCTTAGAAGATACGGTGAAGAGGGGAAACATCTGGTGTGATCTCTGAGTAGACCCACTACTCCTGCATGTCGACAGGAGCCTGTTTAGGTGGTTCTGGCGTTTGGTTAGAATGCCAACAGCCTCTTGGGTGCCTCCCATTGGACGAGCCCCCTGAATATATATATCCAAAAACCCTCTTAAGAGGTTATATATCTCATCTGACCGGGAAACAATTCTGGATTACCCAGGAGGAACTGGGAAGATTTTAAAGGGAGAAGGACATCTGGAACACTCTCCACCAACACTTTAGCATTTTTTTTTTCATTTCATGGCCAACAGCACAAACAGGCTGAAAAATACTGCAGCATATGCAAGCAGCAGTATTAAAAATAGGAGACAGAGTAATAGACTAATGCACTGCAGCACAATAACATTAACCAGTACATAACACAGCTTAACACTCAGGGAAAAATAATCGCCATGATGTTGTGCTTTATGTTGATCCACCTATAAATGCACTGAACTACTCTTCCTATTCTGCTGTAGCACTGACAGACCAAACCTTAAAGTAATAAATTCTGGACACTTGACAGAAACTACGTTTGGGGTAAAATCTCTCTGGGACAGTTTTATTACATACATAAGCCATGCTCATCACCACACTGGCCACATCCACCACTGACTTCACCAGACGTACAAAGGACAGGTTTTAACTGACACACGTCATGCTTCCTCAACGGCCGGACTCAGATTTTCTATCCAGATGGTTTCTGCTTGCAGCCACTGGTGTTGCTTGTGGGTAACGTCTGTATAACATTATGGTCATCGTGAAAGAAGCTGGTCTGTGATTGTAGGGTTTTGTGTAACTAGAAGCTCTATCATTTAACAGTGGCTTTGAAGGAACATGGAGGGCTGTAAAATATAAGTTGATCTGTGGTCTGTGTATTGTCAGGTGGTTAGAGCTTAAAGGAACTTATATTGTTTTAATTCAGAAACAGATGGTACAGTTTGATTTGCATGCAAATTTTGTGAATAGGCAAAAAAGAAGTGAGGGTGTCATGTAGTTGATGGTTATGTTATCTTTTAGTTTAATATAGTTTAAACTAGTATTGCAATTATATTGTGCAGTGTGTGAAGACAGAAGAATACCTGATCAAAATATGAATTTCCCAAATGGAAAACTCAAAATTACAATCACATATGTGAACTGCTCACCACAACAGTTAATTTATAAGAGAAAGAGAAAACCACAAGCCGAATGATCAATTACATAGTTGTACACTTTTACTCCAAAGCCTGAGAAAGCTCCAAAGTCAACAATCCAAAGAGGAGCCCGTCTAACAACTGATAGTTTGCTATGAGAAGTGGAAATGGAATGGGAATGCCTTCTGTTAATGCTGCATCGTGAGTGCTGGAGTGTCTTCTGGGTGGCCTGCAACATCTGTGGTCGGATGCTGGTGTGTGGTATGTCAATCCAAATGACAGCAAGCTATCCTGGTCAGGAGGAAGAGCAACTTTTTTTTTTCTGCTGAACCCTGTTTAGACAGACACACTCCAGACATGAGGGTGGCACTCTTTGAATTCTGAGTAGCCTGCAGTTATGACAAAACATCACGAGGTAGGAGGAGCTGTCTGACATCTGGGTGATACAATTTACTGAACGCAGTAATTAACACCAGACAATGGTTTTAAATTGCTTGACAAAACTGTTTGTTTAGAGCAATTAAGTAGAAGTGCTGTGAGGAATGTCTACTCTGTAGGATAAAGAAAGTAATCCCCAGGAACCAAAATGTCTATTTTTCTATTCCAAACAGTAAGATGTGATGACCAAAAGCAATTTATAATCAACCAACCTACTCACTTTATCTTTTTCCAGCAGCAGAAAAGCTAACACTTCCATTTTTTTTATTGTCAGCCATTCTTTAAACTAAGCCTTTTATTCTTTTCCCTTTTCTCTGTTTTGCTGCTAGTAACAGGTTGGACCTCCATTTACCTTCAGTACTGCCTTAAATTTCATGGCACAGATTCAACAAGGTGCTGGAAACATTCCTCTGAGATTTTGGATTGTGTTGACATGATTACATCATGCAGTTGCTGCAGATTTGTCAGCTGCACATCCATCATGTGAATTTTCTGTTCTATCAAATCTGTACTTTACTGAATTGACTGCGTGGTAAGTGTTGACTATGGAAACCATCTAAGTACACTGAATTCAATGTGATGTTCAAGAAACCATTTCAAGATAATCTGAGCTTTATGACATGGCATTATACCCTGATGGAAGCAGCTATCCGAAGATGGGTACACCGTGGTCATACATCAATGGACATGGTCAATGCGGCATTGCTTAGTTGGTACTAGGGGGTACAAAGTGTGCCAAAATGATGATACCACCAGCAGCAACCTGAATCGCTGATAAAAAAGTAGGATGGATCCATGCTTTCATGTTCTTTACGCCAAATTCTAACGTTAACATCTCTAATCAGCACAAACAACATTTTTAAAATCTCATGTGAATTGTAGCCTCAATATTCTGTTCTAAACTGACAGGAGTAGTGCCCGGCTACAGCCCATTTGTCTTCAAAGTTCAACGTGTTGTGCATTCTTCATACCTTGGTATGAAGAAGCTCTACCCACCTTTTGACTCATTGTTTGTCCTGAAGCTGAAACTGAAGCTAAGTACTCGGCAAGTTTTGAAGTTGACCAAAAATGCAGTTTTTTTCATGTGCTGGTCTTAGACAGTGTTTTTTACACCCTTGTGACTGTTATGTGAGGTGCAGACAATCAGAAAAACAAAAAAAAAAAAGCTCAAATGAAGGGTAGCCTTATAGGGAAGTGAGCTAAAACAGCTTGTTTCAGACAAGTGGATAAACCGAGGGGTTGCACTGAGGTATATGACACTTACGCCAAGTATAAGATAATTAAGGGTTATTTTAAACTGTAAATCATGCAGGGATACTCCAGAGTCCAAGAATGAAAATACGGAAATGAAAATCGGCATAATAGGTACACTTTCAAGGAACAATTTTAAAATGAAAACAAGTTCAGAGGCCTGGATGAATTTATTAGTCTCTGTAGAGACCGCTTGGCTGGACTTAGAGGGGAAATCTCCTTTCATACCACAACACAAACAGCAAATTTTCAACAAAAGAGCATACAGTAATATATACTCAGTGGCTACCAAGAACACCAGTATAGCACTCAGCAATGCCTGTATAATTGAGCTAACACCTGTCTGTCAAGCCAAAGGGAACATTACAATCTTCCTAAATTTAGAATATTAGGTGGATGTACCGCATGGGGTTGCAATAAAATGCATAGATGTTCAATTCAATTCAGACATGAGCTGGATGAAGCAGCAGCAGTCCTGAAAATTAAAAAGTGAAGTCCTCGTGGATTCAACTTATTTTTGAAGCTCTCATTTCAAGTGAGATGTGGAGAATCCAAAGGATTTAAAATACAAATATTTGATGGTGATAAAATTCAGCTGCTGAAAGAAGCCATCGCTTGCTGCCATGAAGGGGTACATGAGGTCCGCAACAATACATAGATTGTGTCAAACTCAAGGTTTCCAAGCAGAATGTGACTCCGAGCATCAGCCCGCCTCCACCAGTTTGCCATCTTTGCATCCTGCAGTTATCAGAATGTCAACGTGATTTTATATCAGAACAGAAAGGTGGCTATCTAGAAGCCATGCTTAAGGTAGGGAAATGGGGAAAAAAAAGGCTGAGGTATGCCAAGTTAGAGTAAAACTGGACCAAAAGTCATTGCCAAAGTGTTTTATTGAGTGATGAATCCAGTGATTGATGAGGAGGCCAGGAAAGAAGTACAACACTGAGTATTTACAGTCATATGTAAAACATGGTAGAGGTCCTGTCATATTTTGGGGTTGCACTTCAGCCAGTGGTGATCTTGCCAAAAAAATGGACTGAATTATGAACACAGAAAAGTAACATCAGATTTTGATCTACCATGAAATACCATCTGGAAAGTGTCTGATTGGCAACAGCTTCATTTTTTAGCATGACAATGAACCCAAACCCACTGCCAATACAGTAAAAGCAAACCTGGATCGTAAAACACACAACAGAACACTATTAGTCATGGACTGAGCAAAAGGGAGCCAACATCCAAAGAAGATCTTTGAATGTCCTTCAAGAAGCCTGGAGAGGTTTTTCTGAACACGACTTAGAGGAATGACAAGAAGTCTTACCTAAAAGAGTTCAGACTGTGCTGAAGAATAAAGGTGGTCAAAACAAATATTATAAAAAAAAGCCCTTCATTCCTTTTATTCTGTATGTTTTCACAGGTTTCAATTTTCCATTTTTCTGTCAAAATATGAAGAAATGAGGGGTCGGCTCAAGACTTTTTCACAGTACTGCAAACATAATATCTGTACACTCAGACACGTACTTAGATTGGCCTTGTTTTCGACAAAGCCAATCTAAGTGCACTCAACTGTATCAGCTGTGTGATCTGTAGAATAACAGAAAACGCACTGCAGCCTATAGCACACACCATGCATCCATAATGTATTCAAAGATGCATGCATGATAAGCATTTGGCAAAAGGTGCCAGAAAATGAATTTAGTGAATTCCATCTGCCTGCAGTCTTCTACACACATGGAAAATGTGAAAGCCATTATGGATCTGACAGGGCTTTGGAGCTGAACACTGTTCCTCTCTGCTTCAACTCCCTTTTGCAAACCAGGAAGCTGTGGGTTGATCTTGGCACCCTTTACGGTCATTTCTTCCTCCTTTCATTAACATTTTGGACTGAGAATAAGAGCTTTAGGGGGCTTTATTACTTACGCTAAAAGAGGAGAAATTAGAATCCCCAACTTCATTGTAAAAGTGTGCCTGTGTGTTCTACTGCCGGAGGTGCTGGAGAAATCTTAGTGTTTGTGGACACGGGGGACTGAAGCACATAAAACTATCAGTTTGTAGTGCAAAAGTGAGATATTGTGTGTTATTCTAGGGGTGAGCTCACATATGCACAGACAAATGCACACGCACACACACGAAAGGGAATACAAATGTAAAACCTTATGTACTGCAGAACAAAGAACTGCAGCGTGCCAAATTTTAACATAAGTCTTTTCACTGGAGCCGTTATAGGAACACACAGGTGTTTTGGAAAAGCCTTCTCTCTGCACTGCAGTTTTTTTTTTTTATTTAATTACAAAATTTGTGTCAGACCCCCAGTATAAATACCCCTCAAAGGCACAGAAAACAGGCTGTGCTGGACTCCAGAAACCCTCCCTTGACATCTGCGTATGGGTCACCTCAAGGACACCAGGCTTATTATGGTGTGTGAGAGCTAGAGCTAGGGGAACACGGTGGGGTTTGCTGCTTTTCCTCACTCTTAAAGGTGAGTCAGAAAAGTCACTGACACTCAGATGATCACAGTCCAGATTGAAAATAGCAGCTAACGACCAGCACATGTGTTGCTCTGGCAAAAACATCACAGATGGACGCCTGCACTTTATATCCAATGCCCTGAGTCATGTTACTGCTGTTTTATTCAAGTTAATGAAGGTGCAACAGGGAGAGAAAGAGGAGGTGGAACGTTTGGACAAGAGTTTACAGGATCTTTTGGAACTGACTGTTATGTCAATACCATCTATTTACCTGCTGTCTTGTTAGATACTTTAGTTAAAAAGGCCCTGTATTGAATTTACAAGTCAACAACTCAACTTGAGATTTGCCAAGTCTAGAAAAAGATATTTAAGACATTTTTTGAGGATACTGTGACCTTAATTACAGTTCAGGGGGTCAACCAAAGTCTGACCAGCCTAGTCAACACTGAATATATGTATCGTATTTAGAGATCCCAGAGGGCCAAATCTGCAATTAAAGGGAATCTGACCTATTTCTAGCACAAGAGTGACACATCAATACATAACCCAAGGTGCAATAAAGTTCTCTGGTTTATTTTATATTAAAAAAGAAATGAAACTGAATTAATATTTAGTAAAAAAAAAGTAGCAAAAAAACCCTAGACATCACTATGTCACTATCACTGTGGTAAGCTGCTAAGGTATCAGGAAAGCACATATAGCACAATCAAAGCAACTTCCATCTCAACATCTGTTGAATGTAATTGCAGTTACTCTCTGTTTTAGCTTTCTTTTGGTTTCCATCAGTTCTTCAGGGAAAAACTGCTGGCTCTTGAGCTCTCATTTTCCTCATTTTATATTTCTCAGCTAGTTCCTGACTTTGTAGGTTGTTGCTGGGGCACTAAGCTAGCGCTAGATCAAAAGTGTTTTGCGCATTAAAACAACAGCTTGATGGAAAAGTGTCAGGCTGTACAACATAAATCCCCAAGGCTGGATAGGTCCTTGCTTCGTGTTCTTTACACCAAATTCTGACCCTACCGTCTGAAAGTTGCAGCAAAAAATGAAAACTCATCAGACCTGCCAATGCTTTTCCAATGTTTTGTTTATAAATTGTAGTCTCAATTTCCTGTTCTTAGCAGACAGGAGTGACACCCAATGTGGTCTTCTGCACTGTAGCCCAACTTCTTACACTGATGTAAGCACGTGTGGTTACTTGATTGTTTGAATTACTATCGCCTTCCCATCAAGCCATCTGGTTATTCTCCTCTGACCTCTGACACTAAGACACTCTTTGGATATTTTCTCTTTTTCAGACCACTCTGAAAAAGATCTGAACTGCAGATCAGCAGTTTCTGAAATATTCAGACCACACTGTCTGGCATAAGTCATTTAAATCACCTTTCTTGCTGACTCTCAGTTTAATCTTCAGCAGCTAGTTTTGAATGCTTTCAGTTGCTGCCATGTGATTGACTGATTAGATATGTGAGTTAAGATGGCCAGATGTAGTCCCTCTAATAAGATGATTATTTAGATGTAATATCAGTAGTTGAAGTGGTAGTTTAAATGTGACTAATTTAAAATGATTTTTTTTTAAACACTTGAATCATTTAGAAATAATGAAGCCCCTAATCTAAAAGTAGGTAGAAAGTATAGTACTGTACCAGTGGAGGGAGTATATGTAGTATAAAACTGACATACTCAGTTGTGGCTTGTGTGTAAATGCACTGCTGTCTCCAGAAAATATACTGTTGAAAGCTCAAGGCAAAAGAAAAATGATGTGTTCATAAAATTCCTCTGTGGTTGGCTGCCATCCCCTCTTTCAGCTGCTTTTCTTCAAATTCAGATGGTTCAGTGAGTTTCCAGGTTGAAAGGTTTGAATCATAACAGAGATAAGATGAAGTGTAAATGTCAGAGAGTGAATTTGGAGAAAAAAACTACAGCAGTTTTTTTTTCATTTTACTTTGTGCTTTTATGTCAAAAAGGTGCGCATGTGTTACAAATACGTCCAGATGGATCTCGTACTGTCACAACTCCCACCGCTTCTATTATCTACTACCATCACATACTAACAAACCCTTATCTCCCGACACAGAGCTTCTCTCATGCATCTCCAAACCCATCCGTCCTCTTCCTGCTTTTGACTTTCAACCAGCTGCATCACCTCCTCCCTTTTTTCCTCCAGCGCCCGCTGTTCTCGCCGCTTAGTCAGCATTAAGTGTTATCCCTCCTCCCGTCTGAGCTGTGGTATGAGTTTCTCCCTAAACCAGATACAAGGAAATCCCTTACCCTGGTCTATAAATCATCTTTGTGTTTACACCCTCCTTTCCCTGCACAACGAAAATTACAGCAAATGTAACTGAGATCCAGTTCTGTTTTAAAAGTCACTGGCTGACATTTCACTTTAAAAAAAAAATCACATTATACTGCATTATTTATGGACTTTTTCTTGGTCCTAATTTGAGGCATCTGCTTTAGTTTTTCTTGCCCTTAGAACAACACAAACACTTCATTCTCACTTTTGCCTTCTAATCACCACAGAAAATTCTCTTTGAAAGCTCTTTACACTTTGAAGAGCTTTCAGGGAAATCTGAAAAACTTTCATGCATAACCACGTAAAGAAGTCAGGCTACCTCACTTAAAATAATGAAGAATGCGGTAAATTAGCCAATAAGTAATATCGGTGTTACAGCGCATCACAATGAATCATAAACAGGTAGCAGAGTGTGACAAAAATCCTGTGAATCAGATTTGATATGTGTTGTCATGTGCTTAAATAACTGAATAAAGATTTCAATTCAATTCAATTTTATTTATACAGTGCCAAATCACAACAACAGTCGCCTCAAGGCGCTTTGTGTTTTAAGGTAGACCCTACAATAATACATGCAGATAAAAACCCAACAATGATATGACCCCCTATGAGCAAGCACTTTGGCGACAGTGGAAAGGAAAAACTCCCTTTTAACAGGAAGAGACCTCCAGCAGAACCAGGATCAGGGAGGGGTGGCCATCTGCCGCGACAGGTTGGGGTGAGATTTAAACTCTAAAAAATGTTTTCTATTTTAATACTGAGCCAGTCTGCCTCCAGTCTGGGATATTAAATCTGGAATTTAAAATGAGTGATTTTACATCTGTGAAGTCAAAGCTGGCTTTAAAACACAGGCCAATACTGACTTCCTGATTTTTACTAGACGAGCCCTTGAAAGTCAAAGAAAAGCCCAGTGTTTTATAGCTTGGTTTTCCAATTCCAAGTAAGTAGTTTCCCATCTTTGTCTTCTCTCTACAACAGGTGTTAGCATGCTGCATGCTTGACAATGCACTTCTTGGTCTTTCAGAAGCTGAATGCACCAAGTAAACACAATACCATCACCCTTTTCTTTGTTTGATTTACTAATCAGTTAAACTAAATGAACTAAACAGCACATGAAAAAACAAATGTTGAAACTAAGAACTTGTTTTGTTTATGGAAAAATGTATAGTACAATCTTTATGGCAGAACTACACTGTAAAAATAGTCGGGACAGTCACATTCTCTTCAAACAACAGCTGCTGTAGTTTTAAAAGTGAAATGTTTTCACTCTGGCTTGATTTACATTTCTGCAGCGTGACAGTTTGGAGCCAACTTTCTTCTACTTTTCATTTTGTAATGCACCAAATGTTTTTAGTGGGTCACAGGTCTGGATTGTAGGCCAGTTTAGCACCTGGACTCTAACAATGGAGTCATACATTGGAATAAGCCCGGAATGTTGTTTGGCACAACTTTCCCTAAAAAATATGTTGTTCAGATCCATATGTTACTTCAAAGTTTGTATACACTCATTTTATTAGGTACACCTTGCTGGTACTGAGTTGGACCCACTTTTGTCTTCATGGCACAGATTCAACAAGGCGCTGAAAACGTGCTTCAGAGATTTTGGTCCATATTGACATGATAGCATCGCACATATGCTGCTGATTTTTTGGCTGCACATCGATGATTTGAACCTCCTGTTTCTATCTGCAAGTTTTCAGCTCCTTGTGAGATACTAAGTACACCATTATGTTCACCATCTAGAGTCTATATTAGTCTGCTGGTCATTCAGTGCTGTGCAGGTAGTTTCATTGCTTGAAACAGTTGCAAAACAGAAGCAAACAGTCTTTTGATCCATGTAGTGTGAATGTGGAATTTTGGCAGCTGGAAAAAAAAAACAACTAAAAACTAGTGAGCTTGTGATCATCATATGAGAGAAAATGCAAACATTATGGAAATAAAAAGAAATGCACAGGGAAAGTCAAACACAGACGCTCACCCGCACCCATAATAAATGTTTGCAAAGGCAAGCTGACTGTAAAGTATCAAGGCCAAAGGAAAAATCTGAAAGTGGTATGGCAGACAATGAAAAAAAAATTAAGACTTCATAAAAGTATTAAGTGATCAAAAGCTGCCACGTCGTTTTGAAACAGAACTAAGAAGCAGAATCTGAGAATCCCACAACACAACCCTGCAAAAGAGGAGAAACCACAGCAAAGTTCATAAAATTCCCCATCAGCCATTCTGACAAATGCACTGCAAAGTATCGCATGACAGTATATATTAAAAGTGTCACTGCCTGACAAGCACCCATGTTAACATACGATGTTTGATACCCTACTAACCAGGATGGATGAGGTGTTATTAAGACTACAGCTAAAGGTGGTTGAGAAGCCAGGGGATACTCTGCCAGAGAAACCCACCGGACTGAACCGAGCCCTGGCCATGCTGACACAGCTGGTTCCAGGCAAAGATACCCCGACACCGTGCTCAGCCAGGAATGTTCCGGGCCTTGCTGGAGAAACCATAACAAGTGCAGGAAATGGATTAGTGCATTCTGGGTTCCACGCCGGCCACAAACCTCTTGAGCCCAGCCTCTCCAAACCCACATGCGTGGGAACAGGAGTCACAGGCAGCACTGGGCGTATGACCCCCATCCAGATATTAGTGCATGTCCCAAGAGGATGTCCTCCCATTTTTATTTATCCTCAACTTACATTTTTGCTGTATTAACTTTGCACACTTTTTCATATAATTCTACCTCTTTTATTGATATACTGTGCTGGTAGGATAACCTTTTGTAAAAACTCACTGTACATGACTATGTCACAATGTATTGTAATGCAGTAACATTTTGTCAGAGAGTTTGTGATTGCTACAACCTAAATATAATGTTTAAAAATTATTTCCACTGTTTTGTATGTTTCTTTGCGCCATTTTCAGTCGGTGCTATTTAGGCGGTAACCAAACATCTTGGGCAACAACGCTTTATCAGCATCAACTTGGCATTCAAAGCAGCCACGCTGTTAGAATGCATACCTTTAATGTCGGATGCAATAGGTGAATAAAAAAGTCAAAATCCATACATTTGCTCAGAGAACAAGTTCAGTCTTATTTATATAGTTTCAAATCACAAAAGCAGTTGCCTCAAGGTGCTTTACATTGTAAGGTAAAGACCCTATAATAATACACACAAAAAAAACTGAAATCAAACAAACCCCTTTGAATAGACACTTGGCAAGAGTGGGAAGGAAAAACTCCCTTTAATCAGAAAGAAACCTCCAGCAGAACCAGGCTCAGAGAGGGGAGGCCATTTTCTGTGTCTGAGTGATGGTAGAAGGGTTTTCTACCCCTGCTACCATGCTTAACATATTAATATGGGAGTTCTGAAGGCTTCAGTTCTGAAGAACTGCATTGTTTGGCACTTGCACAGGTTGTTGTTATATAAAAAAAGAAATTCCCCGCTTCCCCTGTGGGCAAGCTTGGAGGTCAATCCTCCAAGCTTGGGTCCTTTACCAGAGGCCTGGGAGCTTGAGGGTCCCACCCAGTATTTTAGCTGTTCCTAGGACTGCGCTCTTCTGGACAGTTGTTCCTGGGATCTGCTGGAGCCACTCACCTAGTTTGGGAGTCACTGCACCTAGTGCTCCAATTACCACTAGGACCACCGTTACCTTCACGCTCCACATCTTCTCAAGCTTTTCTCTAAGTCCTTGGTATTTGACCAGCTGTTCTTTCTTCCTGATGTTGCGTCATTTGGAACCACTACATCTATCACTACTGCTGTCTCCTTGTGTTTGTCTACCACCACTATGTCCGGTTGGTTAGCCGCCATCCTGTTGTCCGTCTGTATCTGGAAGTCCCACAGGATCTTAGCTCGGTCATTCTCCACCATCCTTGAGGGCGCCCTTCCAGGCCGTATTCGGCACAGATATTTCTGTATACTATGCCTGCCACTGGGTTATGGCGTTCCATTTATTCCTTGCCTGCTAGCATCTTGCACCCTGCTGTTATGTGCTGGATTGTCTCAGGGGCATCTTTACACAGCCTGCACCTGGAGTCTTGCCTGGTGTGATAGAACCAACCTCTATGGATCTTGTGCTCAGAGTTTGTTCCTGTGCTGATATGATTAGTGCCTCTGTACTGTCTTTAAGTCAAGCTTTGTCTAGCCACTGGTAGGATTTCTGTATGGTGGCCACCTCCTCTATCTGCCGGTGGTATATACCGTGCAGGGGCCTGTCCTTCCATGATAGTTCCTCCTCTTTCTTGGGTTTCTGCTGCCTGACGTATTCGCTGAACACGCAGGCAGCTGGGGGCATCTTCCTGATGTATTCGTGGCTGTTCATTGTCTCATCCTGGACTGTGGTGCTGACACTCACCAGTCCCCAGCCTCCTTCCTTCAGCTTAGTGTACAGCCTCAGGGTGCTGGAGGGTGAAACCCTCCATGCATGGTCAGGTGCTTCCTTGTCTTGATGTAAGTGGCTTCTATCTCCTCCTTGGGCCAGTTTATTATCCCAGCCGGGTACGTGATAACGGGCAGGGTGTAGGTGTTGATCGCCCGGATCTTGTTCTTACCGTCCTTAGGACTTGCCTGACCCTCTGCAGGTACTTGGTGGTTGCAGCTTTCCCGGTTGCCTCTTCATCGTTCCTATGTGCCTGTGGGATCCCCAAGTACTTGTAGCTGTCCTCTGTGTCTGCAATGTTGCCTTCTGGTAGTTCGAGACACTCAGTTTTGACTAACTATATATATATATATATAGATAGATAGATAGATAGATAGATAGATAGATAGATATTGTGACAAGGTGACTCTCTCAGGGTTAGGAGTAGGAGTTCAGCCAAAGCTCAGGTAGATTTTGGTTTTGTTCTGATGGCCTTCTAGTGTCAGCCCCCCACAGTAAAATAAATACGTTCAAACCTTGAGCACTGTGAAAGCAATTCCGGTCCGGCTTCAGCTTGGCAGGGAGGGAGATGGGATTACCATATGAATTTACTTGGGGTATGCGCTGATAACTGTGTGTGTGCCTGAGTGGTGTACATTTCCACTTGTATACAAGCGAGCGGAAAATTCAAGTCTATATTTTTATTTGTGTAAATATACATGACGTATTCGTGCCTTATGGATGATGCTTAAGTAAGGAAGAGAATCAGAAACAGCTCACTCTGTTTAAAAAGTGTGTCTGTGCGTGTGAGTGCGTGTCTTTGTATAAAGGCAATTTCTTACTTTGCACGTCAGCAAAAGTACAAACATTCCCAAATGTACTTTTAAAGATATTTCACCATGTGGTCCCTGCGCATTACTCGTTCACATGTGTTGATATTACACATTGTACTATTTAATGCAAACCTTATATACTTGTATGCCAAAAGGAGGGAGGGCGGACTTTGCTGGTTTGTATATAAATTGCAGCCTAAACAGTGAAGAAAGTGAATGAAAGCAGTGTTGAGTTTCCTTACAGTTGCATATCTGCACTTTATCACAAAACCGAGGTGAACACATCAAATCCTGGAATTTCAGGAATTGGAGGAGCGCTTCATAAACAACCATCTGGAAAGATGAAGCCAACCAATTAAACCATGCGGTATTTTGCTGCTTATCGTTTCTATTGCTTCCTTTATAAAGAGAGAGAAGAAACTTAAAGCACACAAGTAAGTGGTCCCCTTGATCCTTTATCCCACAGTTTTGTAGCAGACTGCATTCAAAAGCATTTTTTTTACAATTAACTCAAAGCACGGACAATTTACTTTAAGACTAATTTCTTCAACTAGCACGGGCGTGAAACATCTTGTTCTAATCATGACGCACTGTTTGATTTCTTATGCAACAAGAAATATTGATTCTTTCTACCCAGAAATATGGAGCCACCAGCCACCTCTCATACATTCATTCACAAATGCTAACACACTGATGACAGCTACCATGCCAGGCTCTGGCCCAAACCATGGTTTTGACATATGGAAAGCATGATCATGACCTGCTGACAGCTGCTCATTCCTCACGTCTCCATGTTTCACATCTCCCTAAGATGATTTTCTTTGTGTTCAGGAATTTTATGGAAGCCTGTGGCTCTCTGGAAAAACTTCTGGAGCACTTTGGGAATTGGTCAGTAGCAATGCAAAGTATTTGAAATGTGTATATAAAAGGGGATGCCAAAGCCCACTCGTGTTAAAGGTGCCATTTCTCGTTTCGTTTGCATTGGCTTTGAAAAACCAGCAAGATTGATTGTTGTGTTTTTCCCGTGTTAAATCACCCCCTATTTTTTTTAAGCTCAGTGGTGACTTTATAAACTGGGCAGAGATTCACACAACATTCACAGCTTTGACATGTCACAACAGTTTAAACATTATCAGTCTCCCAGGAGGTTGCAGTGAATTAAAGCAAAACATGCAGGGCGGAAATAACTGTTTGTTCCCTTCTGTGAACTTACATTATAGCACTAATAGTGGTAGAATGAGGGCTCGGGAGGGTTTGCATGAATGCGGCTCTATTGCACAACAAAGGCTCTGGAGGGGTGAAGCAGACCCCTGGAGCCGGCCCCTCCAAACAGCTGCCGTGTCCCAGCAGGACCAATTTCACTCAGCAAGGAGTTCAGCGGCTCTCTCGTCCTACTCATCCAAATGTCAAAAGTTCATTTGAATAAAGTTAAAAGTGAGCTGGATTTGGCTTCCCCACCCCACCCTCCCCATGGCTCTTTAATGTAATATACGAGCGGGGACTTGCACGCGCTCACAGAGAAAGACAAACAGGATGCTTCTACTCGGGTGACTTGGATGAAAGGGACCGTGTGCTTGGACGCAGTTTGAATTCGTCTCCGCTGGTCCTGAGTTAGACAGCGTAGCCTGCTACCTCCTTTTTACTCTCACGGACTTTGACCAAACTGTGTGTGGAATGAGTCATACTCCAGTAACACCCTGAATACAGCGACTCTGAGACTCCTGATACCAATTCAATGAGCAGTTATTAAGCATGTGGTCTGCATGCAGTGAGAATAATAATGATAATGCTCTTAATGTGACAGAGAGTTGGTCCCTTGGTTTGGTTTTTAAGCACTATCTAAAAGCATGAATAGCGAATATGCTGAAGCAGTAAACCCAACAGCACATCAGCAGCAAGTACAGAAAAACAACCGAGAGCAAATCCTGTTTAAAAAAAGTGCTTATGGTGGAGAGATAGCACATCATTAAACATATAATATGTATGGGTAAGAGGGGAAAAAGTGCATTACTGGAGCAGAATGGATGGTATTAAAGCTGGCTTTGAGGGAAAACACTAAGCAGAGGTGTTGTCTAAAACACTCAATTTGCCAAAATTACTAAAAAATTTGGATGCATTAGTCATG
>VUQR01010571.1:58165-68195 GCA_015108515.1 Hemichromis elongatus | reverse complement strand
CCACACACACACACACCACTACCACCACCACCTCACAATTCATTCATCTTGCCTAACACGTGTGACTGCTCTTCCTTCTCGCTGCCACAGCGTTCAGTCCTTATGAGATTTTATGTAAGTAGGACTCAAACTTCGTATAGGCTGCAAAGGCGTGTTAAAGGTAACTGACTCTGCGCTAATGGGGTAATTATGTTCCTTTAGGAGTGTAATTAGGGGTCTTTACCTAGCATTTACAATACAGTACCTGCTATCCTTAAAGGAACTGTTTTCAGAAGAAATACCAAATTGTGAGGACAGAATTGTAGGTAACTAGTAGATAACTACACACCTACTAGTTTAATACAAGCTAATTATATGGCACAAAAGAGTGGTGCTTTGTTTTGCGTCACTCCACCTTTTACCTTATTCTTTCAAGTTTTCCACATGTGTCCTATAAATTTATCACACATTGAATTTATGGAAACCATTTGTAGCTTATCACTGTTTCCTTTGCAGCCTCTCACATGAAACAGATGTTGTTTGGGTGCAGAAATCCTGTCGATTCAATGCTTCGTCATCACAATCAGTTGTGCGCTAAAGAAATGTGTTAGTCAGTCATGACTCGCTCCGTGCACCCTCACCTAAAGGGAAGAGAGTAGGGTTATGTGCCAGCAGATGTACAGGACTTGATAAAAGGAGTGTCATGTAAAACCTACGACCTTTACAGAGTCTTCCATCATCTGTGTAACCTGACTTGTTCCTGAAAGCGGGATCCCAGAAAAAAAAACTGTCGTTAGTTTCTTGGAACTCCTTTACTGAAACTTTGCCAAAAGGTGTGAAGATCTTTAAATTGCATAATGTAATTGATTTCTTAAAAAATTGGCACCCATAAAATGATGCTCTCCTGGGAAAATTCTTCCCCTTTGACAAAGGGGAAGAATAGTTGCAAGTCCCTTCAAGAAAAGGGAGAAGGGAGGACTGAGAAGAAAGCACAAATTCATAGTCTGTGGACAAATTGCAGGGCTTTTATATAACTGGTAATAAGATGTGTGTTATAAATTCATATAACTAATGGTTATGTTGGGCTGTGGCTAAATCATAGGATAACCTATGGTTAATGGAAGTACTTGAGGAGAGGAATGTTGAGTGAGGAGAATTTCTCCAAGATCCAAGGTAATAAGATGTTATTCCATCCTCATATGTCTGCTGGGAGAGATGAAAAAAAAAGAACCAGTGCTTGCACTTCAGATTGTAACACCACACTTTTTACATGTGGAATAAGAGAGAGAGATTGTTCTGGATAATATTACAAGGGAATCATCGTGACTTCAGTCACAAGAAGATGACTCTCAAGTTGTCTGTTACAAATATATGTTGTGTGGATTCTAACAGCAATCATCAACCAACCTAGAGCTGATTTATTTATTTTTTAAGGGGCACAACAATGCGTATCATCCTTTCCATTGGATGGTCTTGTACATTGGCTTAATTAGGTAATAATTTGAGAGCATGTGCTCAACAGTCCTTAACCACACAGTGATGCACAGCAGGCAACAAACACAGCAACAGTGCCTGCAGCTTAAAATGCCACCTTTCAAAACACTGCAACCCCCAGAAAGAATGGGCTGTTAACAAAGAATTTCTCCTAAACAACATACTAGCAGGCCTCTGTTCTCATAACAGATGTCTTGGAAAGGTAATTAAAGCTTGGCTCTGTATACCTGCACTGTTTGTTCCACCACGGCACTACTGTATCTCACCTTTACCCCATGCTGCGGCAGTAGTTGTGTCTTTATTTGGCTGTAACTTGAGTTTGCCGCGATGCCAAACTGCGCTGGTGTTGATTGCTTCCCAAATACTTTATAGGGTTGGCTCTCACATCTGCAAAGAATGAACCCAGACTGTGACATCACAACAGAGGAAGTGCCGTCAATCGAGTTTGGGTGTGAAGCAAAGCTGTTTAGCATGTGCACATTTTTATTTGAATGCTCACAAATGTTTGCTGCGTTGCACAACTGTCTCCAAGGAATGAACCCCCAGGGAGTTTACACGATGTCCTGTGTGAAAAGCTGGTACATGTTCAGAAGTGAATTATCTTGTCTCTGATAAATACAACAGTGTTTATTTGGAGTGAAGCCGTGAGAGAGCGCGTTCCCCTTGCTTAACATAAACACTGCAAAAACGCCTGCTCTGCATGATGAAACTAGCAAATGATGAAGAATGTGATTCTTAAGCCAGAATATCATGCTCCATCTTCGTAGTTCTTTTTTGCCCTTTGCGCCCATGTATTACAGGCACACATGCATACTTTTCTACCATCTCACTTTCATCTCTACAGGTCTGTGGCAGAGACAATAGTCTCTACAGAGAAAACAAGCTGAGACAAGCCAGACTCGCTGCATACACAGAGGTTGGATTTATGTCAGTCACTAAATTGTCCTGTATATGACAGTTGTGCCCTTTTCGAAATACACAGAGGAGAGTGCATTCACCACTGCTTGGGTAGCATTTGGCACTAATTGTAAACCTGTCAAAGTTGCACTGAATAGGTGTACGAAGAGGGCAGGCTATTTTTTGGCCTCCCTTGCTTCCCTGTCTTCTCTCACCTTCACTGGATACTGACTAGCCCTCATTCAGTGCCTTGCAGGAGCCATAAATGGCAGAAAGTGGTCGTTGTGTGGCTATAAAAGGATGTTAGCTTCTCTGTGAGAAGACGACAGTGATGAACGACTGAAACGACTAACAGAGAACTGGGAAGGGATTTTGTGGCTTCTTTGGCTGAAGTGAAAAGCGAGAATGAAAGGATGAGATGGATAGAAGAGGTGAGCGCACACATTTATCAAAGGGCTTTTACAGAAAGGTGTAATCATTGCAAATGTACATCCCTGCTGTTTATAGTACACTCCGTGCACCACCTCTCCATCTTGGAGAAATTTCTATTATTAATTTGCAATAATTTCAACAACAATTTACTCTTATTTCGAAAATGCAAACAAGCAGAAGAACGTGTTGTGCATCCAGCGATGCATCTGGAATCGTCTCTCAACTATGTTATGCAACTAAACTCCTTAAAACTGATGCAGTGTAATCTTAACAATGAAATACTGCCTTGTTTGAAAGTGTGTTCGCAAGCAGCCAATCACATTCAGCTCAGGATGCTTGTAGTACTTTCAGCACAATTCATAATGATTCAAAGTTTTCCAGCACCCCAGAATTATGTAGGTGTTGTTTTTCTTTTGTTTTAGCGTAATCACCTGGCATTGGAAACGTCATTGGCTGTGTAGCATACTCTGTAACAATTCCAAGCCTTTTTGTCTTTTAACAAGCACAGAAAGTCCACACGTGAACACTGAGCATGGAGCATTTCAATCTTTTCGAATATGAAAATTTACAGAGAATTTCGCAGGCTTACGTTTAAATTCATTTTATATATATTTTCTGATTATTTGTTTTTTATTACTACGTGTCTGTTGGGTTGTAATGGAGTTATTGTTGGATATAGTTGTCTGCACAGTTAACAAAATTATATATTAAAAAAAATCTAAAGCCAAGATGTAGTCATATGATGACTATGTCTCTGCCACAGCTGGAAAAACATAAAAGGGCACACAAAATAGGCCTTTTTGCAGAACATGTGGTACATCAATACACATATGGCTAAATGAATTTGAACAATAGTACCGTGGAGTGCTTTTGCAGCAATGCACTTTCATTTGATGGAATGAAGTGTATTTTTGTGTCTTTGGAAAGGTCTTCTTTTTGTGCCACTCAAAGCATTTTATTTTCGTTAACATAAAATTCCGTCTACTCACAAGAAACCCTCAGTAAGTAGTGGATTTCACTTCTTGCAGGTAACCGTATAGTGTGTATGTTGTCTTATCTGAGCATTACAAGAGTCACTTTCATTTAAAATGAAACTGTTTCTGTGATGTTGTAGAAATTGTGTGACAGATACAGACCCCCCATTACAACTAGCAGCTTGATGTACTAGATATGGGCTGGGCAGCGAGCCAAACCACCTACAGAGGTGGTTTTTGACCGCATTAGTGACAGCACAGTGCAAATATAACATTTCTCCAACACAATCCTGGTTTTAAAAATGTTAGGATGCTTATGTGCAATAATTTGCAAATCATTTAAATCCTATATTTAACTGAAAATAGAATGAAGGCAAGTCAGATTTTGAAGGTGGGATATTCTACTGTATGTTTAAAATGTTATTTGATAATACCTACCAGCAACACATTTGAACATAAAGATCCTTCATAAATAGATATAAGCTTTTCTGACCCTGTGCTCACATATAATGCACAAGAACTAATTCGGTTTTATTGATACAAAGCCACTCCACCACAACAATTATCTCGAGGTACCTTTATATAGTAATGTAAAGACGCTAGAAGGTAAGGTTAAAGGTCTCGCCTTATTCCATCCCACTAAACGTGCCTCAGAACAAGACAGTCTTCCATATTCATACTATATTCTCCAGTTTTCTCAAAAGCCTGGCAAACAACACTAAGTTGTTTTCCTACTTGTCCTAAGGTCCACCATACGTTTGCAATTCTGTCAGTACTTTAATGGACCTAAACATTCAGCTTCAAACGGAACCACATCCAGTGTTGGCAATGGAAATTAGATCAATGGGTAAAATGCAGGCCAGACGGTGAGCAAAGCAAAGCAGAGGGCCAATGACACAAGCGCCATGACTTCACTGTGGAAGTATTCAACCCCCCTTAAAAACCCTCATCCCTCATCGCATCGCACGCTTTCTCAACACTGGTGAGTGGAAACTGTTTAAGGTTTAATGATTGCTAAAGAAAAAAGGAGGAAAAAGTGTCCTATAATATGAGAAGACTTGAATGATCAAGCTCATTTGAGACACTGCGCGTTTCTTGAGAAGATCAGGCATTGGATTATCTCAACACTTTGTGCCATGCAGCTTTTGACCTTTATCTACTGCTAGTCTAATAGTGAAGGTGGATCCATGTATCCTGATAATTTACACTTAGCGTGACTTACATTTACATTTTACTTGATTGATGAAGAGGCTGTGAAACCAGGATGCTATCCTTGTGGCTTTAGCTAACTCCTCACTTTGTGTCTGTTTTGTGTTCAGCACAGTTCCCAAATCATTCTTCTATATAGGAAAGAGAAGCAGGACAAAAGCTGAATAAGGTCAGACAAGAGTCGGGTAGGAGCTCTGGTTAATAGATTGAAAGAGATAGACAGGTCTTCTTCGGAAGCAAGAAGCAGCAATGCTATCAGTGTTTACCAAAGCACCTGTTTTCACATCTCGCCTCTCCATTTAACAACCGCAGCTGGGTCTTTGCATTTTATCACCGATAATGAATTAGGTGGGGAAGATGAATGGTGTTTTGCATGGCTGCATGATAAAGAGATCCCAATGTGTGACACTCTAAGATAAGGACCTGACGGATTGCAGCTCTCTTCTGGCAAAGTCAAGAAACAAGCTTGGATTTCTGAACTTGCGGCTCATCTCGGGGACTTAAAACAATCTCAGATAAATCCACTGGGATGGATTGTGTATCACAGGGACTGCTGTTTTTTGATACTAGTGCTAATCACTTTTTAGGTGACTACATGCTTACATCTACTACTATCACTCCACCTCTCCCTGGTTATTCTCCTACGTTTTTTTTTATTAATTAATTTTTTTTTTACTTCTATAGCTTTTCCTACATCACTACACAAATAAATGCAAATAAATGAATGTGTTTGTGCAATTGTGGCCCTGTGAATGGATGCAAGAGCTCAAAACATGAATGATAATAACCAGTAAGGGACAAAAGACATATAGTCTGAAGCTTTGTTCGATGGCAGCAGCGAAAAGGGGGAAAAAAGGGGTATGTGTGGGAGCAACTGAGGGGCGTGGGGAGGTAAGGGTGGAGGCAGCCCTGGATGCATGTCAGCGTGATTTATGGACACCTTTTGAAGTGAGCTCATTGCAGCCACAGAGCCTACCTGCTGCACTTCAGAGTCGAGACATTCTCCTGGCAGTCAGGCGAGGGGGATATATGACCTCTAGGTCACTAACCTCCACTAGTGCACCACTCACATATACACTTCCTGGTTTTGTAGCCGCTCATCAGTGTGTTTTTTTTTTTTTCCAAAAAGCATACATGCACTGCCAAGATATCAGATAGTCACATGACTTGGCCCAGAGTGACCTATTTAAAGGTTAGAGCAAACAGGGAGACTGACAAAGAGGAAAAGGAGGCGGCTGATCTCCGGATCATAAAAAGTGGGTCACAGGAGATATGTTCCTACACAGTTTTTTGCATAACTATGCAGAAATATAAATGGAAATTTATACAATCTCAAGTTGAGACTGAATGGAAACTGATTTTTATCGTCCCCTGCACTTTAAATCTCACTCTACGGTAGTCTCACCAACAATGACATCATTGCTTGACTAAGTAAGGCTTCCATCTTCCGATCTGCTGGTGAGGGTTCGAGTGAAAGGGGGCACCTAATCGTCAGCCTGGTGTGAATTCATCAACTACTCAACATGTTTAGATTGTTATTACCGAGATCTTCCCACTGTGTTTGAAACTCGTTTCCTCAACGCATTAGACTGTTTGACCCTATCAGCTTCATTTATGTGAGCAGAAAAGCTGGGGATCATAAATATGAGAGATAATTACACTCAACAGGAAGTCCCCACAAAGAAAGTTAAACAAACGGTTGGTGTGTGTATGCAGCTGCTCATTGCACTCTTCATGCCACTTATTGCCCCCTGTTTTGGTTGCAGTGTTTATTTTTTGTTTGATCTCTCCACGCTCTACCCTCAGCTTTGTGTGTGCATGCATTAGGTGTGTGTAAAAACGTCCGCAAATTGCAGGTGTATCTGTGACTCTGTCTCACTGTGTTTAGACATAATACATCTGTTTTTCATTGTGACTGTGTGTTTGCAAAATGTATGTGAACATCTTTCTGAGAAGTCCCAGAGATGTGTGTTTGGGGTAACAGGAAGAAGCAGTGTGTGTGTGTGTGTGTGTGTGTGTGTGTGCATACTGTCTTAGACTTCTCATTGTTAACCACCGCATGCAGGTGGTGAAAGCGGTCATCGGCCAGTAGGGAATCAACCTGTTTCTCAGACTGAATGGTGGACATCATGTCTTTTTTTTTTTTTTTTTGGTTTTGTTTTCTTTTTTTTATGACCGGAAAACACTACGCTCGCGTTATAGGCTTCACTCTTGAAATAGTGAGGAAGTCCAGAATCGCTTTTTCAGGATGGCATAACACATCAATTTTCACATTGCCACAGCATTCTTAATAAAACGCTGGGTTGTGCCTTCAGGCAGCAGTGAGCGGGATAAAATGAGAGCTAAACATCACTGCCAAGAGGTTTATGGTGCTAGGGAATGAGGGCACTGTTTACTTGTTGCCATGGAAATGTGTCTGAGAAGGGAAAGAATGGCAACATGTACTGGAAATGACTTCTAAGCTAATCATCCCAGCCAATTCACAATCGGCATGTTACCCTTATTTTGTTATCCAGTGGGGTTTTTTTTTTTTAAATAAACCTGTCCTTTCAGGGTAACAGTGTCAAAGGGGGCGAGAGGTGAGTGTTTTGGTCTGCTGCGGTTATGAAGCATAATTTGTGCAGCTGTTGTCAGGAACGTAGATTCCTCTCACCCCTCATAATGCATAAAACCCATAAAATCCCTGGAGCTCAGTGAATGAAAACATCCACCTGCTTATTACAAAATGCTGAATATTCATGTCTGGGGATATTTGGATGAATGTTCAAACAGAGAAATAATAAAAAGCTTCCTTGCATTGATATTAACCTCAGGGTCAGGTGCCATCACCGCAGCCACGAGCCGCAAGTCTAAATGAGTTGAAAATAATTGCTTGCACTTGTGAGTGTATACCCAACAGTTGTGTGTGGCATGCTCAGATTGCTGAGTGTGCGGGCTGTGAAAATCTAGCCCGGTTCCTTGATGTCCTGGCTAGTTATGCTGACTCAGCAACATTAGCAGACCACCTGGGAATGACCAAGAGTCTTTTGGTTTACAGTTAGCCTTAGGGCTGATTTCCCAGCCATGAAGTAAGTATAGTCCTAGACTACCGGTACAAACTTTTATCGATGGAGATGTTAATGGATTGGTTTGTTTTTTGTTTTGTTTTTTTTTAGTCTGTGGCTAGGCTTAGTCCATGTCTGGGAAACTGGCCTATACGTTTCAGTGCCCCCGTGTGACTAATAGCCACAAAATCAGTGTCTAAGGAGCAGTAGTCTGGACGTTTAACTTTCCATCCTCTTTGGTTATACTTATGAAGTATACTTTAAATTTAGACATAAAATATAAGTGCATAGTTAATTAATTGTGTTAGCAGGTATGTGACACATTGTTGACTCGCATTATAGGCAGGATTAAGCTGATTTGTGCATCAATATAACAAATTTGATGAAACGTCTGAAGAGTTACCCCCAAACATTAAGACTTGAATTTAGGGTTGATGTTAGAATGACAGAACAGTTTGACTGGGCAGAGTCCTCCCAGAGGCAGAAGTACAAATGTGTGTTTGTTAATTAATGACAAATGCAAGTGCAAATTCCTTATTTTTATTGTTGGGTTCAAATCACTATACTACATTACAATGCATCAATATGTGGCCCTTTCAGAGAGGACTCTAAAAAAGTTTAAAAATGTCTGCTCCTGTTGTTTTCACTCTGTTGTGGTGCTTTCAGAGCACCAAAGTGAAAACAGCCATTCCTATCAAGGACAAAAGCTGTATAACACAGATTTAGGTACAACAATAAAATGACATAGTCATAGCAAATAGAAAAGAAAAGGAGAAATGTCCATGATTCCATCACAAGTTATTCTTTATTGTATCACAAAGCATGGATAACAAAGTCAAGGATTTCCAAACCACTGTGTAATTAGATTTCACTTCCCAGAATGCCATAAACAGGTCAAAAGTACCTGCCTCAAATAGAAAGTAAGGACCTGTGTAAAACAAGCGAGGAAAAATGAGTTTGTGCAATTTATTTAAGTTAAAACTCACCTAAACTCATTCATGGAGGATGAATTTAATTAAGGGAGAAAAGTTTAGTAATGTTGTGCAATCGGTTTAGCTTAACAGATCATTACTGAATCTGACTGTTCATGAAGCAAAGGCACAAAGACACAGACAAAGATATATATCGTTTGTTTTGCCATTGAAGATATTTTACCAAAAGGGCTCTTTCCCTCCCCCCCTCTGGAGGTTGGCCTTGTGAAAACATCCTCTCCTGGGGCTTGCAAACCAGTAAATGAATCACCCAGCTTGCAAGTGGAAGTACTCTGACCTCACTAAGCATACTTCTGTCCTTAGATCTGAATGGAAACTAGGGTGGCCATACTGAATACATGTGTAAAGAAGGGCTCTTAAAAATGGGAATACATTTATTCAAATTTTATGCACAGTCCTCAGCATTACAAAGCAGGTGACTGAAATGGTTCTCCACTAAACTGTGAAGGATTCAGATTTCAAAGGGATTCCCTATGCTGCAGATCATGGGGTTGGGGATGGCGGGGAGGATGTGAAGATAGCAGGATGGTGACGTGCCATGTTTGTGCACAAATCTGCCATGGGAAACTTTGGAGAAACAAGGTTCTTGGTATTAAAGGGTGAGTTTCTTTAAAGTAAATCCTCTCTGAAGCTATATAGAAGGCTTAGAACAACTTTTAATTATTCACCTCAAAGCAAGAGTAAGACTTTGAGAAAATTTGAACTTTTATCTTGAGATCTTTCAGCACCTTTATTGGCTTCGCTTTGTTGTTTGTCTTTTTTTCCCGCAAGAATCAACTTTTTTTAATCGTTTGTTGTGAATTGGCCATTTATCACACGTTCTTTTCAGCACCATTGTTTCTGAATTCCTTACTTTCCTCCCCTCGCTTCACACAGTTTTCCACTTAAAAAATATATTCAAAGATTAACTACTGTCAAGCCAGCTTTTAAGATTTTTTTTGTCTTTGTCCTCACTCCCATTCTAGTTTTCCCCATGCCATCTAAACATTTTCCGGCACATAAAAACACA
>VUQR01010571.1:27218-51329 GCA_015108515.1 Hemichromis elongatus | reverse complement strand
TTATACAATAAATTACTAATGATGGTCTATCTCTTTCCACAGTGTGGACTTTGTATCAACTGTTTAAACAAAGATAAATCACATAAAAGAACTACTCCAATGAGCTTTAAGCCATTTTTACAATGTTTTGTTATGGCTTTTAATAGCTAAAACAGAAGTTATGTCTTGTTAATGATGTATAATTCATAGTAAATGAGGCGTGCTCTATATATTTTGCGTAACAAAACACTGTAAAGGCAAATTTAACAAGCAATTATGCAGGCAATTTCCACAGAAGTCCACATATGCCAACTAATTTTGAGATAGTAAAAATGCAGCATGAGGCAACGTCTATCACTTCTCCACAATCAAGTTAAAATATAATCCTCCCTCATTGGAAAACACTACTATGAAGTGGATCAGCTAAAAACCAATATGTTCCATAATGGAGTCAAATAAGTGGAGATTTGTCGCAGTGCTTGATAGTTTACTTAGCTAAAATATTCCAATCAGTTATCAACACTCTTAAGAGTGGTAGATGAAAAATATAGCCAGCGCTTAGATGGCTTAAAGCCCCTGTATACAATTAATTTACTCCACATGCCTGACCAATAAAATCATCGTCATGCACATTAGTGCAGACATGTGCAATCTACTTGTCACTGCATATACAGACATTTGACCCAGCCCAGGACAAAACTCCTCAATGCTCATGCTCTAAACACAAATTATTGTTGATGTTTAGTATTTTTGTTATCCGCTTAGTTGTTACCTTTATATGACTGGAAATATCGCTTCATTTCTTGGACACATTTGTAAGTGTATGAAATGACTTTCAGTGTCCTTGCCTTTTTTTGCTCTGCTGCCAGGAACTCTTTTATGAAGACAGGCATTACCATGAGCACTGCTTCCGTTGCTTCCGCTGCGATCGCTCTCTGGCAGATGAGCCCTTCACTAGCCAGGATGATGCACTGCTCTGCAATGACTGCTACTGTAACGAATTCTCCTCCAAGTGTGTAGCCTGTGACAAGATTGTCATGCCAGGTAAGTGTGGATGCTGCAATGTTTTCGCGCAGAGGGACTTTGAAAATGAAATGTGCATGATAGTCCGTTTTCTGGTCTAAATTTTGTTTGTAACAGTTTATGTTTAATATCCGTCCAGTGGCAGTTAGAAAAGTAAAGTTGTGGGGCGTTTTGAAACATGAGCCAAGGCATAAGATGAAATAAAAACCCAGTATCATAAAATAACATACCTTGCTAAGCTCCTTAGCGTCGGCCCTATTGTCCCTCATTTTATTATCACGTATATACAAATTGAAAAGTTAAAATATAGGCACATAAATTTAAAAGAATTAAAAGATAGTAAGCTCCAGGAAGCAGGGTCAAATGAAAAGTGTAAAGTGAAAATTAAAGAAAAAAGGGTGAGCAATTAGAAAGAGGCAAAGACAATGATTGAATTGACACATTTAAGCGAGATCCCAATGGCTGACAGACTGGAAGTAAACCGATCATATCAGTAGAGAAATCTGTAAATTCCAGCCCCACTGTACTATCATTCTCAGCCCTCATAATCTACAAATAATTCGAGGAAGACTTTGGCTTCCCCCAATTACTCCTCTTTTTTATTCAGTATTATGTAAGACAAATTTACAGGGACACTTACTTCATCCTGCTTCTTTTTCATCCAGTTACCATCATTTGTCATCAAATAACATAAACACTTGTAAAAAAACAGAAGCATACTTATCATTGTGTAATAGCTGAATGATAGCCTTAGTGCTAGGGACTTGAGGAGAAAATCTCAGTTTACACTAAATCTGTATAAACTGATTCCACAGAAATGGTTTTGGTTATCAAGATTGTTCTGATAAAAGTAATGAAATTATTCCATTGCCAAAGATCTTTAACCAGATGTTGTTGTGCAGTCGCAGACAATGGTCCTCTTCTTCGCTTCTGAGAATCATTTAGCATTTCTGTTGTTGCAGGCACTGAAACTTCAAAATCTTGCACAAGTTCTGTTATGGAAGTCATTTATTTGTCAAACAGATGAAACATACAAAATGCATTCTGCTTCACCTAAACAAAAACCCAAAACTGTAAGTGATTTAAATTTCAGCTAACTAATATAATTTTTAGTTTTTGGTCTTTGGGTATAAACTCAGAGACCATTTCCAGTAGAAGAGCTTGGAGTTTCCAAGCATGAAGAGCAGTGCATCAGGTGAGGTGCACTGTGAAATTTTCCCATAAGATCAGACTGTGAATGCTCAGTTCTACTGTCTTAAAGTGGACTTCATGGTACTGTGTTAGTGCTCATTTGCATGAGTATTCGGCTATTTCTATAGAGATGCGCTGATTTGCAGTAAAAAAAAAACAAAAAAAAACAACAGTGCATGGCTCAGCAAAGATGATGCTATATGTAGATTGAATGCTGATTGGTTGAAAAGTAGGGCTGGACAGGAAATGGAGCATTCACCGCAAAGGGGAGACAGAAGCATGAAAAAAGAACAAAATAGATCACAACAGTAGCGTGAAAAAGCACAGACACGGGCTGCACTTGTTTTGTTTTAAACACTTGGTTTCACTTTAACTTTTTGCATGTTATAACATCAGTTTTCTCCATGGCTGGCTGAAGGATCAACAACATCACAAGAAGAGCCCACAGACTGGTTCTTCCACACATTTTTGACTCTGCCACCTGGTGACAGTAATCAGTTACAGCATATAGGTGACAATCTGCAAAACGGTGCGAAGGCTCTGCACAACCATGCCAGTCCTTTGAGGCATCTGAGCAAGGATGTTAGGTGCAAATGAACTACAGCATAGACAATTGTCCTACAAGGGCACAATCTTCACTCACCTCTCACCCTACTCACCAGTTTTAGTTACCTGTAACTTGAAGTTGAAGGGTTGCTGTTTGGACATCCTGGAGCAAATCCAGTGTGCATCACAAATCTACACCTGCGACCAGTCAGAACAGAACTTGAAACGAGTGATCAAAAGATAGCAGTGTATGGCTCAAGGACACGACCATGAATGAAACTCTAAGCAAATTGAAATCCTTTTATCCTTGTGCTGTAGTGGAAGTTTTTGATTGCGTCTCACATGTATGGGAAATCTGTTTATGGAAGTGTACTGTTAGCGTGTACTGTAATAAGCACAGTACGCAGTAGTTTTGTGGCGTAAGGTCAAGAGGGCCAGTAGACTCAAGCGACCATTTAAAGAATACTGACTTTAGACTACATGCAGAAAGCATACTTTAGAAATTCTGCATACTGTGCAGAGATTTTGTGCTTTGTTAGAAACTTACTGCCTGTTTATAGTTTTTAAAGTTTATCGCAATTCTTTTGAAATGCTTTCCTTTTAAAAGAAAAAAGAAAGGAATTCTATTTAGTATGTTCACTTTTATTGTATGTGTCAAATGTGCATGTCTAACAGTTAATATTATCCTTCTTGAGCCACAGTTATTAATGTCAGTTTCTAATCTGGAACGATTTTGCTGGGGATTTTGGTGTTTTTGATTAGAGATCACCACAGCATATAGACTAAGGCGGTGAAATGTTAGCAATTTGCCGAAAGCAGTAATACAAGATGTCAGCCCAACACAAACCGCTACGTCACTGTATAATAAAAAACTCAACAGCTGTGGAATATAAGATGGATTGGTTGAGGACACAGAGGGGAAAATGGCATTATCCCTTTTATTTTAAGGCCTGCCACCAGTTTCCAGTTGTATGAGAGAGAAATGGGGCCTGTGGTATTATGATGTAAAATAAATCTTAGTAAAAGAAAATGGATTTATATGTCTTCATGCAATTCAACTGTTTTATTTCCTATTTTAGTAAAACCACCAAAAGTACCAAAATGGTCTTAACTATCCTATAAAGACGTGTAAATGATGCAAACTTAGCGCTTTTATAATCATTCTTTCCATTATTCTTTTTCTGTCTCTTGTTTCAATTCTTCTGTTACTGTAGGCACGAGAAAACTCGAGTATGCAGGTTCTACTTGGCACGAGGGCTGTTTCATCTGTCACAGCTGTTCACAGCCGATTGGCTCAAAGTCCTTCATTCCTGACAAGGATGAGCACTACTGTGTGCCCTGCTACGAGGACAAATTCGCTCCACGCTGCACACGCTGTAAAAAGGTAAGCAAAGCTGCCACATTGTTAGCTATGTTATAAAGACTCATTATTTTTCAAGTTGTAAAGCTGGTAAACTGCCACACTTCAAAAACAGAGTTAAAAAATGAGTTGTCTTAAATCTCTGCAGTAGTGTGACAGCTTTTCACATGACCTTTGATCTTTTTTTAAGACTCTGACCAAAGGTGGAGTGACCTATCGTGATGAGCCGTGGCATAAGGAGTGTTTTGTGTGCACCAGCTGTAAGACCCAGCTGGCAGGTCAACACTTCACCTCCCGGGATGACAGCCCTTACTGCCTCAAGTGCTTTGGAAACCTGTACGCCAAGAAGTGTGAGGCCTGCAGCAAACCCATAACAGGCAAGAATGCATCACTGTGCATACACCACTATCTTCATTTGTGTACTTATGCTTGTGTTACTTGTAGTGCTACCTTTATGCACGACATACGTTGAATTTCAGTATGGTATGGAAGACTCCTTGGACCACAGAGGGTATATACAGAGAATTTATGGCAAAAAAAGTGTTAAATGCATTGAAGACCTGAAAACACTCATTTGGCTCAAATATCACATCTTATAAAGATATTTAATTAAACATTTTATCCCTCAGACATAAGGAAAAAAATATTACAATTAAAAGAATTTTTAAAAAGTATATATATATATTTATATGTAAATGTTTTTTTCTATCATGTAATTTTTTTTAATCTATTACCTAACTACACTGGTGTAGTATAAACGACCATTGGTGTAGTTAAGAAACATAAAAATCACAGTAAAAAGTGATGCTTCGACACATTGTTTACAATATGTCGACACATTTTGTGTCTAAAAGCCTTCCTAACCCAGGGCCAGATTGGAGTCTTTGCCGGACTGATGCTGTCCATTGGGCCTTATGTTTGACACCCCTGTTATATACAAAAAAATGTCAAGATAAGTTGATGTCAAAAAACAGCTATTTTCTTCTCAAGTATCAACTTTCAGCAGGTAATTTGTTTCTCCTTGCTCTTCAGGTTTTGGAGGAGGAAAGTACATCTCATTCGAAGATCGCCAGTGGCATCAGCCATGTTTCACCTGCTCGCAGTGCTCTGTTTCGCTTGTTGGTGCTGGCTTTTTCCCTGATGGTGACAGAATCTTATGCCGCGACTGCCACAGCAGCCTATAGAGCATTCATTTCCTATAATCAGATCTTCCCCTCAACTTACTCTTTATTATGGCTTTTCAAGAACCAGGAGTAATTACCAAGACAGGAAACACAGGCTAACACATACTGCCTCAGGTCAGTTTCTTTTATAAGACATCAGTTACTTGATGTCTCAGATTTTAATCTAAAAGCTGGGGTCCAAAATCCTGTTTTGATGCTGCAGTTTGCATCCCAAAGATTTCCAAACAAAAAAATTAAATAATAGATTTTGCCATGGAGTGCCTTATTATTACTCAAACTGTTGGTGACTATGTAAAACTTTTTTTTTTCATCAATAAAAGGTCGCTTCAGGTAGAAATCATACTCTGAAGAAAAGACACCGAACACTGATACAGTACAGTAGATGAAACTTGCAGTCTATATTTTAAAAGTGTAATGGAGTTACTGTTTTGATGCTCTTATAACTGCAGTTTTATGCATTTTGAATGTTTCCTTTCCTCACGTGTCAATTGCCTTTCTCTATTGTATGTCTTTCTTTGTTTATCTTAACAATTTACTGTATATAATGATCCAGAAAGAGGTGGGACATTTTAAAGAATTAGACTTTTTTTTTTTTTTGTAAATGGAAAAATACAAATGAGAAGAACATGAAAAGATGAACATATGTTTATTATTGTAGTCGGTTTTTATTAGTCACTACAAAGTATTTGCACTTTGGGTAAGATATGTATGTGCACATAAAAACATTCACTTTGCCTCCATGTAACTGTTACTTGCTGTTACGAAGACAAGGCGCAAGAAATATAGAGCATTTTTTTTGTCATGTATCTGCTTATATTGAGCTTTGCAATGACACTTTTTACATAACATTTTATCTCATTTCCTTTTTTAGTTGTTTTAATAATTCTTTTTATGTATATATAATCATTCTACAAAGAGCCAGCATTAATAACCTAAAAGAGACTGAAACATCAACATTACTGTTGCAAGTGACAGGAATATGCACCGCCTGCCGTGATTGGCTACAATAATTATTTTGTTTCTCTTGAAGCTGTTAATGTTTGTTTTTCATTGTAAGTTTGTATGATACACTTTATGTGAAAAATCTATTAAAAAAAATACCTTAATAATTTCATTATTTCAGCTTTGATGCTGGTGAGTCAGAGTTGGCAAATATACATTTTAAGATGGAGAATAGGCCATCGGGATTAAAACTATGAACATACCTGTAACTCAGATGAAAATTGATATGGCGGAATGGTTAGTTTTATTTTGAAGACTTACTAAATAAATTCACACTGACTTTGATGTTTCTGAGCAGTTTTTATATTTTCTGTGTTTATATTCTCTGCATCTTTGTGGTCATTGTGTATGAAGATTTTTGTGAACTTGTGTTTACTCTGTAAACCAGAGAAACCCCCACTTTGGCTTTTTTCAAATGTCTTTCTAGGAAAAAATATCTGTGTATGTGTGTGTGTAAAGTTAGAGGGGAAAAAAGTAGCCAAGCATGGAAGTGTGAGTGCGAGAAAATAGTAGAGACAAACCAGACATAGGCAATAAAAAAGTGAAAAGTGTATGCCTTTAATTTTCTGATATTTTTAATTTGTGTGTAGGTGTGTGAGTGTGTGTGCGCTTGCATGTGTGTGTGAAAAATGGAGCATGAGCGCAAATTTGTGTGTATGTCCCTGAATGGATATACATGCACCAGTGTTTATGCTGAGTCGACTGTTTCATTGCCTTGATGAAGCACAAATACACAGACCTCCAGATACATTCTCCTGTCGGCGTTGGCGAAATGTCCTCCTCCCTGCCTCTGTTCCAGATTTTTTCACCAAAAAAGGAAATGGAAAACTCGTAGCTGCATGAGGGAGGGCGGGTGCACTGGTGGTGGAAGTGGGAGAGTGTGGGAGACAGAGAGGGGGAGAGAAAGAGAGGGAAGATGTTCACATCTGGAGTTGCTCTATGGCACTTTCACTAGGGGGGTCAGCTCCACTCACAGCCCCCTTTATTAGAAGAAGGAGGCAGGCGGGGAGGTGATGGCTAACAGGAAGGGTCGGAGGCAGACAGTTAACTGTATCATATGGCACAAGATCCCAACAAGCAGGTTAATCATTCGCAGGATTGCTTGCAACAGAAGAAAAATGTGCTTATTCACATGAAAACCTAACTATAACTGCCCTTTACTGGAGGTCGTCTCTTTCTGGTTTTCAGCAGCAGAATTTTTTTTTCTCTTTGACTCTGCCAGATGTGTTTGTAGCCAGTGTCATTCAAAATCAAGTTTACTGAACAGAGAAGTTCCTGAAAATCAGGGCAGCTCCAAGAAGGCATGTCCTTGTTTGCTTAGAAGTGTATAGACAGCAGCATTATTTGGGTTCCTACATGATCAGTCATATAAAAATGATTATAACCACCATTTTGCTGTTAAACCTATTTCAGTGAAACATCAACCCTTAAATAAACAGTTTGACTTGTAGGACCAGAATGCAGAAACTATACAAACAGGCAACAGTGATTACAGAGAGATGCCGTGTTACAGGATTTGTGGATTTAAGGTCATATGTGATATAAACAGTTATCTATTTTAGCGTTTCTTGCTTAAAGATGAAAATAACATTCAAGTTCCCAGTGCAAAAACTTGATTTTACTGTAGGAGTTAGAAAACATACTGAATGCTAAACAAACATTTTATCTATGATCAAGAATTTCAAATTAACAGTGTTTAAAAAGTCCAGCATAGCATTAACAAGTTCTGCTGAAGGTTACATGTAAAGGCTATAAAAGGCATGGGCTATAAACAGAGAACGGTCAGTAACTCGTTACAAGTAATGCGTTTCTGTAATCCGATTACTTTTTTATTGCAAAGAAGTAATTAGATTCCCTTTACTTAGCCGTAAGCACCCTGTGTTATTCCGTTACTAAACCGGGCTTTTTGTTTGCGAGAGTGTCTCATGATAATGACGTAAGCGAGTGTGACGTTCGTGGCAACAGCTGTGTGCAGATCAACAATGGATAATATATCGAGTGCTGGAGAGAGTACGACCATGCAGTGTTTAAAGCATGGAAGTACTGACCTTAGTTACAAAGTTACAAAACATTAGCATCTGCTCTACACTGCGTGGGGAAAAAACCCTACACTTCTGAGCAAGTCCGCTGCCACGGGAATGTGAAATTCAGTCTTTGACTTTATTTATTTTCTGCTGTTTTTTTTCCTTGCATCTAGTTGAAAAAGTGAGTGTAAACACAAAAAACTATTTTATTTTATATGCTGGAATAGCAGAAAATAGGTTTAAATGTTAAACAAATTTCTTCCAGTCAGAGAATGTTGCACATAATTAAATTTTTGCTTGATGCATAAAGTTAAAAGATTCAAACGAAGTTTTAAAAAGAGGCTTGTAAATCATGTTTTTAAAAAAGTAACTAATTACTTTTGAAAATAAGTAATCAGTAAAGTAACAGGATTACTTTTTGGGGGAAGTAGTTAGCAATGAGTTACTGATTACTTTTTTCAAGTAACTGGACTAACACTGGCTATAAAACACCATTAAAAGGAGTGTGACTGGTAGAATCATATGGGCTAAGAACCAGAGGTTTACAGAAATTGAATGAAAATGTTAAATACAATGTTAAAACCCAAGAACTTATTTAGGATGTATTTTTTAAATTCCTCCTAGCTATTTGGTGTTGGTTGAGCCTGATACAAAACAAAAAACCTGAACACCATCTCTGAACAGAAAGCATGTCTTCATGGAGACACTGAGTTTATTTTACTGAATAACATAATAAGGTCACTGTAAATTAACCAAAGTTTAAAAACTTTAATGATCAGAACAAAACAGAAAAACCCAAATATAATGTCCCCATATGAGGACTCATGGTCTCCCGAGGGGTGTGGACATCCTGTCTTAAATGCCAAATACGATTTGAGTAAATCTCAAGGGCTTAAACCATTAAACGTGTGGATTAAATTTCGCCGAGCTTAGAGTATTGCATTATGATCAATTTATAATGACACAAAGTTGTCTGTGAAACCTAAACTATTCTGATTTCTTTGATCATCAAACTCCAGTGGCTTGGTGATGTGTAATTAGACTGATGCCTTATGTAATAGTAAAAACTGTTTTAATGAATTCATGTCACATTTTCCAGATTACAAGATTTAATTCATTTAACTGAGTCAGTGTGTATGTGGTGTCTTCCTACAGAGCAGACTAGGTTAGTCACTCTAAAGCTGGGGTGTCTTTCTTAGTCTGGTATATGTGTATAGGTATATTATATATTAAAGTTTAAACAGCAAAGACTTTGATAGAGTTAAGTGAGTAATAGTCAGAAATATTAAGGTGTTACGATTTGCTTTCCTGTCTTTGAAAGTTGTTTTCTTTCTTTTCTTCACTTGCACATCTTTATCTGATTAGAATTGGCAGCTTGCTATACACCATCTCTACAACATTATAACCATATTAAATCTGAGCAGAGTCGTCCACATTTCCTGCTGTGGACCCTTGTCCCACACGCTGGACCAGTTCGCCTTGGATGGCCCTTACCAGGAGCAAATGCCCCCAACAACAAAGTTCCTGGGATCACTGGGCCACACAAACTTTTACATCATAAAAAGAGTGATTCATACCCCAAAACCTACAGCTGCAGGTCTTGGACACATGAATATCAAAAAGGGAAATGGTGGAGAGTTGGATTAGGTGATGAGGACGGACAGGCCTGGAGTACCCAAATGTGTGGGGAGAGTTAACTTTGAATGTCTAGCAGAAGCCCTGTTCTGGAGGATCTTAAATTCCCACCTTTGGCAAAACGTCAACACATATCCTGAGGGACAATGGGGACACTGAGTCTGAATGGCCCAAGTCCCACACCTCCATTACCACAGTAGCTGTACAGATTTGTAACTGCAAGGTAATTGGTGCTTGTCATGGCAGTAATTCTTGAACCAGATGGTGGACACTGGAGGTGAGGGGAGTCACTGAGTTGGAAGAGTACTATCAGGGTTGGTTAGCTTTTGGGACTCCTAAGGTCTGTACCAGGGAACTGGAAAAGAGAGTCCACTGTCTGGTCAAATCTCAAATTCATGGCGAGAAATTATTTTTGTCTTCACCTTTGAACACTAAACCAGCTTTTTTACCTCTCAAAGATATTTGAGATTGCATGGAAGTTTGCTCAACCGGTCAACACATATTTTGTGAAATTGGAGAAGGTAATCAACCAGATCCCTTGGGGAATTCTGTCTCACTATTTTCTTTAGAATAATTGTGCCAGCTTATTCCAGATCTTTCTGTAGTTCTTTAGAAATGGTCCTTGACTCAGCATACACTAGCGAGATTATATCTCTCTCTCTTCTGGATTGTCCCCTCCACATGGATGGATTATAAATTAATCTTCACAGATGGGTACTTTGCCAATATTTATTGCCTCAAAACAAGCCAATTTTTGCTACAATAATTACAATAAATTTTCCTACAGGAAAAACTGTAGAAACTGTAGAAAAATCGCAGAAAGTCATAAAGAATCATCCTGAGCTTTAATTATAAATACGCTTTTCAATTCTTGTATGGGAGACAAAGTGGAAGTGAATAAAAAGTGAAACAAAGTTATTCATTTGTCGGGTAGTATTACTGAGTTAAAATTTAACTGTTCATACTGTATATCTTGAGCATTTTGAAGGACTCATGACCCAGAAGATCGAAAAAGCACGAAAATTCATGATATAATACTCAAAATGACCATCTTCCTGCTTTTCGTTTGCCAAAGGATCAAGACAGACACAATCACATAAAAAGAAAAAAAAATTTGATCAAACTTTAACAAGCCGGCTCTTGCAGCAACTTCAGGTCATGTTTTTTTTAGTGTCTAGACATCCACACCATGACTCAGTTGTACAGTACTATTTTCACACTGCAGAAGTATGCAAAGAGAAACCACAGGGCTGTTCTATTTTTTAGAAATAGGCATAGACGAAAAAAAATGATAAGCTTGCCACTTCCTACCCAATCAAACTTTAAATATTTGTTAATTTTCAAGTAATTTATTCACAGTATCGATTTTAGGTGTAGCCACAACTGACACACCTATGTGAAATCATTATTATATCAAGGTTGTTGACATATTGGGAGGCACACCTGTGGTAAATGATAAAGGTCTTGCATTGCTAAAATGTGTGATTTGATTTTGCTTGTAGAGGTTTGGTGACATTGAAACATATTGACTGTGAAGTTTGGGCAGTTTTTGAAATTTCTTTCATTGGACTGGTTGAACTCCTTTAAAACCTGCTACTGCCTACTGTTAAACATATATATTGAAAAAAAAACGGATTAAATTTAAAAAGGCTTAAATAACATGGCTCAGATGATTACACCACAGTGGGTCCCATTGGAATTGAAACCTTAAATAAAGCTAATATTGAGTAAAATATTCAATATTCAATGGCAAGTCTGCAACTACAGATGTCTCCAAGAAGAAACGTGCATGACCTTTTAACTGCCTTAAATTAGGGATCTGTAACCTCATCTGCCAGAGTTTCATGTAACCTTTTTATCAATGCTCCCACACAGTGTAACAGGAAGTGTGTGAGTCTGAAGCCCACTTATCAACTCAAACACAACAAAAGTTGAAAAAGAGCCTTTGGGGGAGGAAAGGTCTCTTCTTTCACACCAGATTCAACAGTCGGCTTCTGATGTTTGTGGATCCGAGTTGGGATCACTACAAGCACTACATATGTAATACACACTCAATCACACTTTATTATGTACACATGTTCAACAGAAATATCTGATCAGCTGATCACATGCTCATATCAGCAAAAACAACAAACTAAGACTTCAGTTCACATGTAAAAACATTACCTGGTCTGACAAGTCTCGATTCCTGCTGCAACATTCAGATGGTAGAGCCAGAATCTAGCATAAACAACAAAGCATGGATTCATCCTGCCTTGTATCAACGGTTCAGGCTGCCGGTGGTATAATGGTTTCTTGGCACATTTTAAGCCCCCTTGGTACAAAGTAAGCATTTTTTAAAAACCACAGTCTCCCCAAGTATTGTTGCTGACCATACCTATTGTTGTGTATGACCACAGTGTATCCATCTTCAGATGGCTGCCTCCAGCAATGACTTCACTGTACTCAAATGCCCTACACATTTACCAAATCTAACTCTAACATAGCACCTTTGGAATGTGATGAAAAGGAAGATTAACATCATGGATGTGCCGCCAGCTAATCTGCAGCAACTGTGGGATGCTATCATGTCAATATAGACCAAAATCTCTGAGGAATCTTTCCACCACCTCGTCGAATCTCTAGGAACTGCAGACTAAAGACATCAGTATATCAATAACATGCAATATATATTGTGATTACTGCATATAATCAGAAAGAGCAATGAGTTTTGAGAGAAAACAGATTTTACAAATATTTTCCACAGTAGATCACAGAAGCTGCCACAGCTGTCAAAAACAGAACTTAAAACGTGAGCCATACATCTCTATGGTTTCATCCTGGCCTCCAATGGCCTGAGGATTTTACAGCTAAGTGTTTGGTGTCCACTTGACGAAGTGCACTGGTCCACCGCAGCTGCGTCTTCAGTATGTAACCTCAGCAGACGTGGGTTAACCCCAAACGTCGGAGAAATTATTCTGTCATTGGTAATAAAGGATACCTCACCTCAGTGACTACTTAACTGCATGTTTGCTGCTTTGATGATGCAGTGTCAGGATGAAATGGAGTTACAAATCATGACAGCTTACAGTTTAACTTGTAAACTGAAATATTCCCAATCCAGTAGCTAAAATGCTAAATGGACTGTCTGTTACATGGTGCCTTTCCGCTCTGCTTTAAACCCCAAAGCACTTTACTACTACTTTACTACTACTTTATTATCCAACTACTTTCTTAACATTCACACTCTGATGAACTACTCAGGAAATTTCAGGGTTCCGTATTTTGACCAAGGATACTTTAGCATGCAAACATGAGCAGCCGAGTCTGACTGGGATTGAATCAAGATTCTGATTAGTAAATGACCTGCATTACCTCCTGAACCACAGCCACTTCAAAAACACCCATAAAGAACAGAGGCGAACATCTCCCTAGATAGTGAGCTGGCTGAAAATTGACCTCAGGTTATAATACTGCGACTCTGTATGAGACCACTACTCTAGCAGCGCAGCATTCAAAGTAAGGCTGCTTTATATCGTTTTGTGAGAGTAGGTGTGGGTGGGTACCAGGACACAGTTTGATCACAATCAGGCCAACTTTCATTTTGACTGGTAAAATGCCCATTACGGGCTAATATTTGTTGCTTCTTCATGTTACCGTCAATTTATAAAACAAATATTGTTGTCTGTAAAAATGATGTTAACTGTTTTTGATCAGGTCCCTATTTCTGTGCTTTAGACTGTGTGGAGCATCAATGATCTTATAAAGAGATGAAATATTAATAATTAACAGATGTGAGTGCAACTCATTGATGCAGCCTTGCACAACAATCTTAGTTTCTCCTTGGGAAACTTAATTGCCTACCCTTGGGAGGGTAAATAAGCTGATACCATATGTGATAATAGTTTTAAATAAGAAAATTGTTTTATGAACCCATCTAGTTTTCTTAATTGTGTGATTAGATTAAATTAACTGAATTACTGTGTATAGGCCCTGTCCCTGTGGTGCGGATAAAGGTAGCCACTTTCAAACTGAAATTTTCTGGCAGCAACTAGGATCACATTAACATTTATTTATTTACTTTATTTAATTCTGTTGCTGAAACATGAACTTTGTCCTTCTCAGCTGACTAATCTTTCATGAGTTCTAATTGTGTGTATGTGCATGTCTGTGTGTTGGCCATCTTAGCAAACAACAGCGCTTAACTAGCTAATAGTATTAAAGCATTGACGTAATTGAGAGGTTAACTGAGTTGCAGAGTGAGTAAGTGTGGTCTCTCTTATAAAGTCCACTAGATTAAATATAGCTCTTAGGATCTTAATTGGCATCATTTTGAATAAAGAGAGGATTCTAGATAATTGATTTTACAAATAGAGTGTGGGACACTCATTATGTGTCTTGGGTTTTGTAATTTATTTATTTATTTTGTACTCTTTCACTGTCTTCTCTGTTCCCCTATTTTTCATGTATGCCAGTTATTCATCTTGTAGTTAATTACTTCCTGTTGGGACACCCCTCTCAGGACTTCCTTGCGACACCTGTCTACAAAGAAGTCACGGCTTAGTCTTGGTGATAACTAGCTGGCAAAGAATGGTTGTTAATGCTGCTAATGCAGCTCACCTGGGGGCTTTCACCAGGGGTGGATTTACTGTGGTGGCATTTCACAGTGTTGTTTATCAAAATCCGCTAGCATTAACGCTGTGAGCCCAGCTACAAAATCCAAAAACATTGAATACAAATATTAAAACTGAATGCGTTGCATAATGCATCTGGCGCATTTTCATTAATGTTTGTGTATTTTTTTGGGGGGGGGTGGTCACTAGTTTTCATTTAAACAAGAGTTGTCCTTGCTTGTCACGTACCTTGATCCAGTTTGTGATGCTGTTTTTTGTTGTTGTTTTTTTACCCACAGCATGAACTTTAGCTACATGACTTTATTTCCTTGTCACTAGTTACTTTTGGTTTTTAGTTCATGTTAGTTTAACCTGTTGTTGATCCAGCAACACCTTAACTTTGGTCTCATGTGCTTATGAATTTCTCTAATTTTCCAACCTGCAAATTTTCCTGCTTGGTGTCTTGAATTTGGGACCTTATAACAATGTATACTGTAACAACACTCTCTCTGTAAGGAATGTGGAACATTATCCAGCACTCTAAAATCATTCTTTCTCTAACTAGAATGATAATCCATGCTGTTTTCTTTGTATAAGCAAGGCCTTTTTAGCAGCGGCTTATGCTTAGCTGACCTAAATGTTTATGCATGTTAGAAACAATCGGTGTGACTGTGACAGACCTATTACAGAATGAAGGCAATGTCATTAGGTTTACATTTAACCCATTTGAGAAAGCCAAGTCCAGAAATTTAAAGTTATAACAGCAGAAAATAAGATGATGAAATATATTGCTTATATAAAGTGGTGTGATGAAGATGAAATAACTAGACAAATACCTTCCTTCTATACAATAGTCCATTAGAATCTTGTTTATTCTGTGGGTTTGAATGGAATAAATGGTCTGTATTTGTATAGCGCTTTACACTTCAGTCATCCACCCATTCACACACTGGTGACAGCAAGCTACATTGCAGCCATGACCGAGACTGTCGGAGCCGGGGCTCGAACTGGCAACCTCCTGATTACAAGACGAACTGCCAACTCTTTGAACCACGATCACCCCATTGCGCCCTGTCCTTTTACTGACATTAACCAATAAGAACATTTCCAACTATGAGGACTTCCTGATAATATTATACAGACTGACTGCTGAATAACCAAATTCTAACACGTTTACATGTTAAATGATAAACATGTCTCATCAGATATCTCTCATTACTGATATAAATAAAAGAGATGCATTCTCATCTCAAACTTTCTTCTAAAACCTACTCCCTTTAGCCAGAGTATCACAGGAGATTGTGGGACTCCACACAGCTGTAGTTACTCAAAGTGTTCTGAAGGTCTGTTTGCTGTGCATGGAGGGGAAAAAAAACCTATATACATCTGTGTCCCAAGCTGACACTCCTGGGGCTGGTGCTTGTTGGTGAGGTTTGGAGTCTGCCTCTGCGGTTTGGCTCGACTTTCGTCCTCTCCATTCACTCCCATCTGAGGTCAAGGAGTTGTGCTTGTTTGTGGGAAGCTCCTTATACTGTCTCGTAATGAATGCTCTAAGCAAAAAAAAAAAAAGTTTTTCCAGACTTCAGAGTTAGATGTGTCCACCACGCTGATTTGTCCCTCATTAAAAACCTCAATGTCCTGAGAAGAGAGTTTCCTAATGTAAATGGCCCTCTGGAAGTAATGGATGCATTACAGAAATGTTCTGCATACTTGTAGTCACTGTTGCATTTCACACCCACTCTGTATTTCACACATTTGCTTCAAAATGTTTTAGTGCAAGTTGTTTGTTCTGCTGCCATTTACTCCCCCTTCATACATTTTACACTTTTAAGGGTTTAATGTGGTTTCAGACCTAAAACAGTGTATTAATGTGGGAAGGCAGGAATGTGATACATTCCTACAAAGCCATTCAGACTTGAACATCCTTGGGACAGAAGGACATTAAGATCTATTGTCTGAATGTGGTTTTGAACTTTGTCCTCCTTTGTATTTGGTCTGGTGAAACCACAAACAATATAATGCCTAAAATGTTCTGTATGTAGTAAAAGTATCTTCTTTTTTCCTGGAGAGGGGAAATATTTGTGTCAACAGATTCTTAGCTATTCTTACATCTTTTTCTTTGTTCTTGACTTAGACTGAGAGAAAAAGTTTGTATCTCCTCACTTATTCTCACAAATTCTGAGGTGAAACCAGTGGTACAGATTTCGTCTGACGAAATCTTGAAATTGCAAGACATGACCTTTTGAAGCAGCTAAAGTGGAAATTAAGAAAACAAAGAAATGGGCCGTTAATAAATGCAGTTTTAATACATTTTTGGGCTTTATTTTTTACTCTTCACTTCACTTTCAGTGTGAAAGATTGGAGGACAAAACAAAACTCAAGAGGGCTCAAGACAGCAATGGCAAGAAGGTCATGGTTCAGTGATTCTCCAGCAATTGTTTGGAAATACTACAGCAGTAGAAAGCAGGTCAGATCACTGGGGAAGACAATGAAAGATGGCTCAAATCGCCCAAATGTGCTGAGAGGAAAAGAGGAACCTCTTGATTACTTTTCTGCTTCAGTGGGATTGAACAGTGTCTACAAAAACATTTCTACTGGAGGATGTGTTTGAACTTGGTGGCTTATTGAGACATGAGAAAAGTAAGTGTAAAGGGTAAGGTGGGAAGTTGCTGCTCGTGCTTTTCTTTACCCAGCGTCAGATCAGTGCTCACACAGTTGAACTGCTTTCCATTTTGGAGCAGTGCAGCATAACTCCAGTCATTTAGTGCTGCCAGCTGGGCAGCTCAGATGGAACAGTTGCTTGGGATTAGATGTTTGGAATGCAAAAGGTTTGAGGAGTGGATTGACTGTGATTGACTGTAATTTGAAATGTCAGAAGGATTTAGCAATGAACAAAACCAGGGAACCTCTCCAATTCTTTTTTTTTTTTTTTAAATCAGCCCTCTAATTCATGTCTTTTGTTCAGGTTAAAATAGTTAATAATAAAGTAAATTGATGGACTAAAAGAGACCAACACAGCCATGGACGAAGGTAATCTTGTAAAGTTCATGTGATTTAAGAGGATTTATTCAAACAGTGTTGTAATGTGGGGAAAATAGTGCTAACTGAATAGGTTTTAAACATATTCTGAATTCATCTTTATAGCTTGTAAATGCTTTGCAATGCCCCCACAAAATTGAAATTAAATTAAATTTAAAATTAAAAAAAACTTCTACAAGAAAGCGCTATGAAAAGTTGAGGACATGAAATGAAAGTCACACATTGGTGATAAAAGTTCAGCAAGGTCACCAGAAGAAGGCATTTGTTTCTGCAGAAATAAAAATCTGGAGCTATAAAATTGAATTAGAAATTAGATTTCCATCAAAATAAAATAAAGCAGAGCATATTGTAGGGGACACATGATTTAAGCTATTCTTCTTAGATATGTCTGTGAAGGTTCTCAGTCATCCAGGTCATCGTAGTCTAAGGAGCTGTAAAGAAAAAGGCGTCTGGATTTCCCTAAAGAAGTCTTTTCTTTTTAATACTTTTTCCTTTTTTGCCTCACTAAATGTCTGAACTCAAACAAAATGTATTTCAGACATTTTTCTTGCTTATTTGGAATGCCATAGTGAATACGGTGATTACAATAAAAACCATAGTAAAAATCTCTTTGTCTGTTTTGCTTGTAGTTGCCTAGTTTGTATGTGTTCATACCTCCCTCTTGTGTCCAATTCAGTTATTGCAATCTTGAACCTAAAGGTCTTGAATTGCAATACGATATAGAATAGGGCGGCAGGTTGGGGTGCTGCCCCACGAGTCTGGCATCCAACATCTGGTTGGTGTCTTTATATGTGGAGTGTGCATGTTCTCTGGGTACGGCGCCTTCCTCCCACAGTCCAGAAACATGCAGTTAGAGGGATTAGGCTAATTGGTGAATCTAAATTACTCATAGGTGTGATTATTGGTGCAAATGGTTGTCTCTCTGTGTTAGCCCTGCATCAGATTGGTGAGCTATTGGGGCCGCAGGGATAGGCTCCAGGCCCCCTTTCACAGCTAGATAACTGGGAGAATGGATGAATGGGTGCAGGACTGTATAGAAGTCTTGACCCATCTCATATCTCATTGATAGGAACATTGGAAGTGGGTGCACTGATTAAAATGTGTGCAAACATGCATGGAAATTTAAACCTATGAGACAGTGTATAAAGTGTATAGTGAGTTTGTAAAATTCTACTATGCCTGAAAGTAAATATTTGGTATGACCAAATTCTTTGCTAAGTTTTCTGTTATGTACAGATACAACACAGGTACACCCCTTGGGTTAGATGCCTTTTTATGATTGAGTAATTCATACACTTCTCTGAAATGATCTGAGGAGGTATTTTCAAAGCTCTTAAATGCTCTTGAATTTTTTTTTTATTTATTTATTTTTTTGTAGTGATGCAATAAAAATTTAAATGAAAATCATTTTTACAAACGATTGCTTGACAAATCTGGCACCACTGTATATAAAAATATAATAGAATATAATAAATAATTATTAATGATTACTGATAAAAAGGTACTCGATCACTGTAAGTGATTGTATATTAAACCACACACATCACAGACCTTTACCATTAAAAAAAACAAATCAAAATTAAAAAGGGCAGCACGGTGTATTTCACCGTGGTTTCACCGTGGTTAGCACTGCTGCCGCACAGTCGCACAGCCAGAAGGTCCTGAGTTCAATTCCATCATCAGGCCGGGGTCTTTCTGTGTGGAGTTTGCGTGGGTTCTCTCTCCGGATACTCCGGTTTCCTCCCATGCACTTTGTGGGGATAGGTTAATTGAAAAATCCAAATTGCCCATAGGTGTGAGTGTGCGTGCGAATGGTTGTTTGTCCCTGTGTGTTGGCCCTGCGACCTGTCCAGGGTGTACACTGCCTCTCGCCCTATGACAGCGCCCCCCGCGACCCTGAAAAGAATAAGCGGAAGCGGATGGATGGAAAATGAAAAACTGTCCCTTCTTTTTAAAATATAGTACCATCATATTACCAAAAGAGGGCAGTGCACTTCAAGAATCATACCTACCATCCTACAAGCATCTCCCAACCTTTCCTCGCAAGTATCAGGAATTACTGGCGACCTTTTTCAGCCAGTCCCTTCCAGTTAAATCAAGCTATAATTTAAACTTTCTTAAAAATAACTTGACAGCTGACATGAGTTAAATATTTTCTCTGCTTCTTTCTTTAGTAAGTGTTGCGTGAAGACTACCAGAGTAGAGAAATCCACTGACACCCTAAAACACCCCTGTGTTTCTCACTGGCACTAAACATCGAACCTAAGTTTCCATATTAAAGAAAATGTCCTTCCTCACTAAGTCTTTTAGTTCTGATTTCCATTACACGTGTACGCTTAACTATTGTCAGATGCACATTTGTGATTTGTCTTTTCTCACAAAGCATGCTGGCTTGCCCTAAAACACAAAATACTTCTGTTATTTTGATTTAGAAGCCCTTCTTTTATTGATATCTGCTGCTGGTCAAACATGCCAAACTGTCAGTACTGATGTACAATTCTCTGGAATATTTTTGAATCAAATAGGACATTTTCTTTTTGTAGATTTCCAGAAATGGCCTCTCAGATCTTGAGCCGCAGAGAGAGTATGTTCAGCTTTCAGAATAGAAATTATCCGATTGGATTGCTGATGGGACATCTGCATAGGCTGATCTTTAAAGAGATGGAAGCTACTGTAGTGAACTGTGCATTTAAGGGGAAATGAAAAATATGAAAATTTAACTCTGACATGCCTTTAAAATGTTATTATTTTTTATAATTGTAAACATTTATTTATGTATAAACAACACCATCCAAATCAGTACACGTTACACTGTAATCTTACAGTATTTTTGAGGAAAAAACTCAATTCCCCTGGAGTTTAACACCTGAAATAGACTCTAAAGGCATGCCTCAGTTAGTTTATATGACAGCCTTTACTGACTTTGGGTTATTCTGAGAAAGCTCCATAGGATCAATATATATATGTGTGTGTGCATTATTTTTTTACACAATATAAGCCTTTGGTGTGTTTTAAAATAACAGTATTAAGTTTAACTTGTTTAGGAAACTTTTAAGTACCATAAACAAGGAAGTTGATTCCTGGAAACAAAAACATCTGACAGATGAGCAAGTTCAAACAATTTATGATGATCACAAGAGAAAAAATTGATAAAAAATTTCAAAATCGTGTAACTGAATCTTGATCTGCGATTATTTTAACTACAAATGCCATCAGAAAACAATAACAAATTTGATTTAGTTGCTCTCTGATGGTAATCTTTGTCATCATTAGATTTTTTTTTTAAGCGTTGTTATAGTGATAGTAGTATTTTGTTGACATTTGGTTGAAGCATTGTGCATTGAAGTCCAGCAGACGTAGAGAGAGTGTTCCCTATTGATGTGATGCACTTTCTAAGCTCTGGGTTAAAAGCCAAGCTAAAGTAATGAAATCATTTAGTGTTAAGAATCTTGGCAAATCAAGGGCACCCATATACTCCAAAGATTTACCATTCATTTCTCTTGGAAAACATGGGAACGGAGAACAAGAGAACGAAAAAAGAGAGTGGGAGCTGAGGGAGAGCTCCGTCCAGTGGAGCCAGGGTAAGAATTTATGGTCAGGAAGAGCGATGAATGTGTAATTTACAGTGCATACTCTACCATTCCCCCTGCCCTCCCCTTTGGTAATGAGAAACGGCTGTTTTGTTGTGGGGCCAGTGCATGGTATACCCCCCTCCCTTCTGGCTATGACACACCATTAGTTTTTATTTCTGTCTCTGCTTTTACGACCCCTGCCCAGGCGCCAGCATTTGGCCAGTGATCGGGACCATCACACCATCTAAGCCCTTCCACCTCTCAAAATGGCTTCCTGTAGTCTGAGAAAATACACGCTATGACTACAGAAATCTTTCAAATTGGAGATAGATAGCAGCAAAGTAACAGCTCCCATCTTTCAGGTTTGTATTCAGCACAGCGAGGGGGAAATGGCTACTTAAGGTACAAAACTGTCCAAAGTACATCACATTGACCGGGACTGACCTTCCTTGTCACGTATTTTGTTTCTCTCTGAAATGAATAAATAATGACTATTTTCATTTTTGTTATGATAATAATAAAAGTCATAATTTTGGTTTGGCTATCATATAACTGTATTCAGGAGTCGCTCAGATCTCAAATCAAGGCAACACAGCTTCACTGACAGGCTAGAAAAAACGAGCCGCAAGAGCAGCAGTGAAGATCCAGTGAACGGGATCTTAACATTCAGCTCAAAAAAAAGTTTAAAATCTGTCCTTACGTTGATATCTTAACTTGTTTTCATAGCATTTAAGTTTATTTGTTTTACTCTAATTTGTGTGGAGCGTTTCTTGACCACTTGCCTGTAAAAGACACTTTATATATAAATGTTACCAACTTCACTGAATTATCTGCCGTTGGAATAAAAGTAAAAATAAAATAAAAAGCCCACCCATGATGCAGATTACAAGTAGGGACATTTGTATATGTGGCCATAATTGCATTAAAAAGATCAAAGTTAAACCACAAAGTCAGTCAAACTATGAGGCAAGTTTATATTTTGTTTATCCTGTTCTTTCTGAATAAGCTCGACTAAGCTGGAGATTTGTATAAAAGTAGTTTTTACTAAGTTAGAATGACTGTGTTTCTTTCTGGAAGTGAAAAAAAGAGTAAAAAGTAAGGAAATAAGGCCACATTGTAAAAAAGGAATGAATGCATTCATTAAAAAAGACATAAAGATGTAGCGCATTGTTTTTACCGTCAACCCCGCAGCAGAATGAGAAGAAAAAAAGCAATTATTTGTCGCTTATTGACAAAATCATAAAACAGCCAATCTAAAATCAAACAGACCAAGTGCAACATGAGCGCATGAGTGCTGCTCGTTAGCTTCGTCTGAACTTTATTTAGGCTTTCACAGAATAAGCTATACATGATAGTACTAATACTTTTAAATTTGTTGATAAACACAGCTTGACATATTCAGTATCACAACTCATAGTATGAATGAATAATAGAGCGTGTAACTTTCCCCGAAACTAATAGCCTGTTTAAAACAAACGGACCCATGGAAAACACTCTATCCGCAATGTCATAAAGCCAGTTTTTACAGTATACATTTATAAAATGCTATTATCGTTCTGAAATATGAGCAGTAGGGAACATTATATTTGTGCAAAATCTTCAGACCCTGTTGCAAACATACTGATTAGTGATGATTTGATGGCTTATATAGTAATAATTGGCTTGTATTTACTGCGTATTCAATATATCACTGTGCATTTACATTTTTTCTGCTGTTTTCCACACGCTTTTCCTTCAGTCTGTTAGATCAGTATTACCATATACTATATGTGCAAACATCAACAAACCTACAAACAACTAAGTTCTGTCATCAAACCACTTGAATTCGTGCAGGAATGCATATAAACAAACACCCAGACGTCAGGTACAAACAAACAGATGCACACACATACACACACTTGCACACACATGTAATCGTTTGCCATGCAAATACTCATTTCTGTGCGGAGATATTTTCAGATACAAACATTTTTTTTTTCTTCAAAACAAACATTAAGCTATCAAATGACAAAAGTTTGTGTCTAAAGACCAGAGGATATAAGATGTGCGCCCAGTAATCCTCCTCTGCATTTTCTTCGCCTTGCTTTTGAACAACGACTCCGTTCTTGTGGGTTTTAAATCAAACAATTAAGAGCAACTAAAGTACAGAGTTTCAGCGTTAATTCAAGACATTTAACAAAAAAAAAAAAAGATAAATAACTGTTTAGGAATTTAAGATGTTTTTATACACAGTCCCCGATTTTCAGACAACTGACTCACAAGCAGTTTTATGGCCAGGTGAGGCCCGTTCTCTCATTATCACATAGCAAATTAAACGGATGATCTGGAGTTGAATCCAAACATTGAGCTTGCATTGCACTCTCAATATGAAGTCCAAAAGGAAAGTAAAGGAGGCCATCATCAGGCTGAAAATCCAAAAGAATGAATGCACCAGGTAACAAGTAGTTTTACCATTGTCAAGGTCTGCAATTAAGAGATGTCTCAAGAATAAATACACTCAAGAGTAAATTCAAGAGGGTTTACAATAAGGTGCAAATCACTGGTTACACCCAAGAACCGATCAGCCTTTGCTAAAAAAAAAAAACACCTAACAAAGCCTGCCTATTTGGCTAGACCTAAAGAGTACAGGGCTATAGTCTCTGCTCAGATTCAGCCAAAAGCTGCAAAATCCATCTGGTGCTCTGCAGTCCAGATGGATTTAGAGCATAATACAGAAGAAACCCCAGAGTTTTTTAAGGTAAAGAAATGGGATATTCTTCAGTAGCCAGGTTAATCATGTGATCTCGAAGCCAATAAAGAATGCATTTAAGTTACTGGAGACAAAACTGAAGGCAGAGAGACTCACAAGCAAGGACGTACTGCAAGTGACTACAATTGCTGAAGGACTAATGGAGAATCTAAAGGGAGGAAACAAAGCATTTGGAAATGTCTATGGGTTGTAGACTTCAGGACGTCAATGACTGC
>VUQR01010571.1:0-27198 GCA_015108515.1 Hemichromis elongatus | reverse complement strand
TATTTAAAATTTTTAAAAAATTTTTTAAATTTTTTTTTTTATTTTTCATTTTTTTTTTTTTTTTTTTTTTTTTTTTTACTTGATTTAAAATCTGCTGTAGTGGTCTACAGAGGAAGTGCCACAAAAATTGTTTTTGTCCAACAAATTATGAGCCTAACTGTATAGAAGACTACCGTCCTCAACAACCACTAATGATTTCCAGTGCCTTTCTTTCTTTTTCATTTCACAATAGGAAATAAAGGTACCAAGACGTAATACTTTCTTTGTCTTTACATCACAGACAGTGACAGTTGAGAAAATCCATCTGCCACCTCTTACAAACATGAAAACAAATGGAGAACAGACTGTAATTAAAATCAGACTGGAACAAAATACATCATCGACCAGAGGAGATTTAGGCTCGAATGCTGCATTTAAAACACATGGTCTGGTCTTAGTTTAAGAGTGATATAGGGTCAGTTCATCACACAAATCAAGTCCAACCATAGTCTTCCTTTTGGCTTTGCTGTCCAACATTAAGACAGCATGTCTCTTCCAGATATGGTCAGCTACTCGAAAAAGCTTCAGGGAATCTTCTGTGTTTCAGCAAACCTCCAGTTCTCTCTGCATCTTTTACAATGCAGCATAGCAGCATTAATCCCTTCCCTTCAACATCAATCTGTGTCTGTGGCTGGCACTGCTGGGCGAGGCATTGTCTCTGGTTTTCTCTCAGCCTCATCCAGCAGGCGTCAGCACTTAGGTGACAGAGCTGGTTGTGATGCTGGGAGCAGTGGTCGTCCTGCTCTGGCCTCTTCTCCGCTTTCCTCCTCCTCCTCCTCCTCCTCCTCCTCTACTATCTTGTCCTCGCCCACGTGCGTTCTCCTTTTCTCTCCTGTTTGTATCATCTTGTCTGTCTCCTTTACTCTTCCTCTCTGGAAAAAAAAAGAGAATTTATAGAGAAGAAAATGGTGGTTATACTACATATTTCTGTATTTCCTATATAAAGGCATCTGTCCCAACAAAATGTTGCACATAGAAGTGCTCCAGCTTGGCTAAAAACCTTGGGGTTGTGTTATGCATCAGAATTTTTAATACAGGCTACCAGACATAAACCATAGTCAAGAAATCCCAAACAACAAAAGCTAAAATAATATTATGTTTAGCCTCAGTGACAGTATATGTATAGCAGCAATTACTGAACAACATGCAGGCAGCAGAAAATAACACATCTAAACATTTGGAGCCAGTTTGTCCGCGACTGGACTGAAATAACCCAACAGCTGTTGAATCAGCTTCATGTCTTCAGTGCAGACGTTCACAACCAGAAGACGTAGCATGCAAATCACTTTAGGGTCTCCGTGACTTCTGTGGCATCAGCGTGACTTTCACCTGTGTTGTTTTCAGTAAAATATCTTCACAACTATCGCATGTGTTGCCTGGGAACTGGATACAGACACCTGTATTCCCATGCGGATGGTTTGTAATCACAGTGATACTCCCTTTACTTTTTTTTATCTGCAATACAAAAACTGTGTAACACCAGAAAAAACTAATGACATTTACGCTTTATCTAAACATGCTATCGGGCTAAAAGAAGATGGTAAACAGAATTAACATTGGATCTACTTCACACCTGCATATTGGTATTTTCATAGCATAGCTCCAAGCGCTGCTGTACCTAAGTACATTCTCACAAAGGTGTCATCCACACACTAAGCTCTCAGTCTGTTTAATTTCTCTTTCAGCACCCCACTCCCTTGTCCCACTTGACATACGCTCAAACCTCCCCCGGTCTCCTCCCCGCTGGTACTCTTGCATTAAAATTCACAGCAGTCACACATTTTAAGAGCATAATTGCTCTCTAAATGCAAACATCCATCATTGTGTGGTTAATTTCCACACTAAATCTGTTCATAAAAGTGAAGGGCTCTGATCGGCTGGTGATTTTAAATTACAGCACATGTACCGACTGCAAGAGCGGGAGGGACGGACAAGTGACAATTTGCTGTCACATAAATCCAATCTGGCATAATGAGTTAAACGTCGTCAAGGACCCGGTAATGGCCCATAATGACACGAAGAGCTGTCGGAAAGTGCACACGGACACAAGGCTTGTGTCTAGTGTCAGATTTCAGTTTAACTTTGTCAACTTTAACTTTGTCAACTATTGTTTAGGCAGCACTCAAAAGTATTTGATTTTGTATATATGAGGGAGCATAGTTACGCTGGAGTGTGTTTGTTATAAACTTGTGCGTTGAGACTCTCCGCACATCCGGAAAGCTGAGAGAACACGTGCCAAGGGCTGGACAGTGTTCACTACACGGCTGACAAACTTAGAGCTTATGGCGCCATCATGTTTGTCTGCTGCTATGCAGTAGTAACTTTGTGTCTGTGTTTATCTCCCTACCAGCAATTTTAAATTTGTCACACACTCACAATTATGTCCACAACTCAAGCTATGATATTTCACAAACTTGCAAAAGACCAGAATTCTACAGCGAAATTCAGTCCATGGGCACGACGTAATTTTGATGTGAATGTGAACAAACCTAACACAATAACATTTATCCACCACTGACCCATGCATGTCACAGTTACTTTAGTCTGAACTGTAAACGAGAAGGCTCAGTCCCACACAGTAGTGCACAAACAAGAATAACACGTCTCTTTTTTTGGAGCTATTAGTGCCAAAAGTGGTGGAAACTTCACCAGGAACTCATTTGTTTAGTTGACTTAAATTACATAAGATGAGTTTGTCCAGCTTGTTCATCATTTGTCTCGAACGAATAAACATATTTCTGGACTTTTATAGAAACTATTAAAATAAACACTTAATATTGAGAAGTAACAGATTCGCTTTAAATCACTGAGACACAGTGAAACAGAATGGCTTTAGGTAAGGGTCTTCAATCACACACTGCAGCCTCTGAGATGATGTGCTTACTGTGTAAGGACTTAATTACTTCTATAACAAATCACTAATGGAGCCAAGAAAGGCGGACTCCATCAGTTTATGACAGCTCTGATTGCAGCTCCTCTTCATCCAAGCTAAACAATTTTGCTTGACGAATGAAATAACATATCCAGAAAATTTTGTTTTCGCGTGAGACCTTTTCCTAGGAGCTTCAGGAAAAGGGTGGAAAAAAAATCGCAGCCAAATCAACACAAAGCGTGAGATTTGCAGACCACTAAATCACTAATGTTATACAAGGTCTGCCCCCTGTGTTTTATATAGCCAGTTGCCAGCCAACTCCCACCCCACAGATGAATCCACAGCTGCGCTCTTTTTGCAGAGTTTACCCACTTAAACTAGTTCACTGGAGTCGTGGTACCATCACACATGAATGATCTCATAGAGGGAAACTCATCCTTGTACATTTTAGCAACAATAAGAATCTTCATTTCATACGTTTACCTATTTTAATAGTCGCTTACTCACATCCACAAAGTTCTCCTCAGGTGAAATCTACCGTAGCCTTGCTTTTGCTTAAAATTCAGCAATCTACATAGCAGTTGTTTTTATTGGGGTTTTTGTTTGCTTTGTTTAGGAAGGTTTATAATTTTTAACTATTCAGTATTTTTCAGAACCCAAGGCTGAATTTTTGTTCCAGGGTGCTGGCCCCACACGGAGTACATTTGCCACTCGTTTCTCAAACTGCGCTGTAACAGCCTGTCCAGTGAAGCGCCTCCTCCTCACTGAGCAGTTACAAATCATGCCAACCTCTCTCATTTCCCATTACCACAGATCTATGGGAAAGTGTCAGATCATGTTCTGTTTTTTAGACTCCGACCCCTGGAGAAGAAGAGAATGATACCAGAGAACGCAATCCTCCACCATGTTTACTCACATATATCAGGCCATGTCGTCTGTTACGTGTTGCAACATCTGTACTGTGGCCAATTAATATTGTTATGCAATGCTGCTGCTGTGCCCGAATTCCCCAAAGCGTGCCACCGAAAAATAAAGACCTTAAATACTGCTCATTAACAGTTCTCGAAGTCCTTGTAAATAAGTTTACAGTTGAAAATTGGCATATTATGCAAAGCAGATTAATATGGGGGTATTTAAAGACAAAGAAACTTTCTAATGACATTTCATTAGCAATATTTCCTTTGCACCCTTTGCAAAGAGACCAAAGCCGATGACATGAATCAGGGTTAAACCCATCCACTTATTTTCCTGTCTTTTGCAAAGTTTATCACCCCCACAACCAATGCTGATGGTTATTTATTTGTTTGACTAAGAACCAAAATATTTAAATGTAAATAAGCCCTATTTCTGTTTTTGTTCCATTTTTTATTTAGTATGCTCAGGATGCTTGGCTCAACTGGAAAGACCTGTCATTTAATAGCCGCAGCAGCAAATAAGGCCAAGAGCACTTAATAAGATGTTATGAAAACTGATAATGACCACTAACTGGTGAGAATGACTGTTCACCCGCTGGAGAGCAAGCTGCTATGTAGATGAAAAGACCTCAAGCAAACATGTCATGGGCATGTAAACCTCGCGCTTCAGCAGTCCTCAGAACAAATAGCTCTTTCTAGCTCTGATCCTTATCCAGCTTTTCAGTGCGTAATGTCCGCCCTTCATCTGCTCGGCTCACAGATGAAGTTTATTGTTTACATGCCGAAAAGTCAAGAAATTCTGTGTTCTGCCGTGGACTCTGCCAAACCAAACCCAATCAACACGCTGCGGGTCACAGACACACTGGCGAGAATGCAGGCCTTTGAATGTTGAGCACTGGTTCCATCAATCATCATACTGACGAAGAAGGAATTGCATAAAATATATGCAGAATATTGAAAACTGCCTCTCAACATGTTTTTAATATTTGACATTTATTAAGTGTTTCCTCTTCGATCCATTTGTTCGGTGCGCGTGTATTTGTTTTTTACCCCTCACACAAGGCGTTTTGGTCACGACACACTTCCTCCTTTCTGTCTCTGCAGCACAGGTCTGCGAGGGCACGAAAGCAGGGGAGGTATCCGGACTGTGAACCTGCGGAAGGGGCACACGAAGCCGGGACTGGGTGCCTTTCCTAAATCCGCATGTTTTGTTTTTCTTCATACAGGAACCCCATTGGCTCCACTCACCCAGTTCACACTCTGAAGCACGTTGACCTGGGACCAAACAAAAATAAATAAATAAATACATAAAAATGTGGAAACCACTAAGGTACTGAGTGAATGGTTCACAGCTCACATTTGCTTCACAGCCTCTCGGTCTGCTTTTTACAACTCAGCAGTTTTAACTGAGGATAATGAGTTTAAGTAAATCTGAAAACAATTTTTGCTCGTTTGATCTCTGATGAGAGAAGGACAGACTGATGAAGTTGAAGGAACCTGAAAATGTAGCAAACTGTACAGAATAAAGTGCATGTAACAAAGTCTCGTTTTTAGGGGCCCATTTAGTATATTCACCGTGGATGAGCAAAGCTGATTTAATAGAACATTATGTGATGCCAAAAAGGCAGGTCTCTGGAAAACTTCGCCAAGATGACTGGAAAGCTTTGAGTTTCCTTTGTGTTTTCTAATTTATCACAGAATTTATTTTTACAAGAAATAAAACAACAGAAAGAGACAGCCCAAGAGTTTGCTCTTTTCGTTAGAGTTCGCTTCGCTTTTCCAGACCTGAACATAGATGACTGATGAAATTAAGTGATAAGCAAAGTTCATAGAGCAAACTGCTCTGAGTTAATAAGCAGTAAATAGGAAGAAAAAAGACCACTCACCGACACACTCCATGGTCTCGTTGATGGTGCGTTGGCCCGGAGGGCAGCTGACATAACATCTCCCACTGTGTGAATACAAGCCCTCCTTACATTTTGTGCAAAAATTGCGATTGAAACACGCTTCACAATTGTCTATTTTACATTCTGCAAAACACAGGGAGACAAAAAAAAAGCCAGTAAGTAATCTGTCAGTTTAAAGTCTGATGTGAATGCATACTGTGTTATTATTTTGCCTTCACATTTTTGGTATTGGTCCGAAACCTTTCTGAGGTTAACGTAGAAACAAAAATATGGAATATTCATTGTTCTCATTCAGGCTTGTGGAGACTGAGGACAAGGGGAACTTTAATTTTATTTCCTCTGAGAGATTTATTAGTGATGGGGTCTTTTAGGGGGGAGTAACCCCTCTAAAAACACATGCACCACAGTCCTTGTTTTTTTGGAAACAGGGTGTGAATGAGTACAGCCAGAAGTCTATCCCTTCACTAACTTTCGGAAAAGTGGGTTTCTCCACACCTTAGTCTCATTAAATCTCTGACTCAAACAACCACCTTCTTGAAATCTGGATAATGAGAACCATAAAAGGATAAAAACCAGACATCGTAAAGGACTCCCAAATGCTCAAGCTTCATCATGAAAGGCATTTCCTTATTCATTATATCTGAGAAAAACAGTGGAGGCAGGTGGAAATATCTCAGTATAGGGGATATATTTATAGCTATAGTTGCTGTAATAATGTGTGCAAAAGTTAAGAATATCTACTCTGCAGCTCTGGTCTGATACCAAGATCAGAAATAATAAAACGTTAAATCCCTCTGTGGGATTCTTCCATCTCCCGATTACTATTTTCAAACCCTTGACAGCTAAATTTGACTGTACTGACATTTGTAGCCTTATAATGTAAAACACGTGTTTGTAACAAGATGTTGTGGAATAATATGTATAAAGTTAGATGATTGGATAATGACCCAGGTTAGTCACTGAGGGCCACAGAAAAGAATTCAGCAGCAGCCTTCTGCAGCAAACTGGGACCGTGAATGAACGCCACATTGAGAACAACAGTTATAAATGAGATTCCATTTGCTTCAATCTGCTAAAAACACACAACTGCGTCATTTGCGCTGATAAAACAAACTTTACTTGCAAAACAAATACAGTGAAACATATCTTATTGTTCTGATCTGGAATAAAATAATACATACCCCTTTGACATACGTTCTCAACACAGCTATAAAATTACAGCTTTTTAAATCTCTGCATCTGAAATAACTAGTCGTGAAAAAGACATCTGTATAACAAGAATTATAAACCTTATCTGCTTTTTGTTTATGAAATCATTATTTAGAACTTGTTGACAGATACTAAGTGTTGTAAAAACGGGCGGTTGAGAAAAACATCTTGATGGAAAAGAAGAAAAGCGCCATACTAAACTCAAAGCAATCACTGTCACTAAAGTAATGAATATTACTAAATGTGGTAATGATCAAACAACAAAGCAGTCCTCATTGTATTTACCTTAAAACAACCTGTCAAATGTTGCTGAGCAAAGAATAATCAGAAGTGATTTAGTGCACGCTCACATTCAAAGATTCCTTTTAATGCAGTTACTTAGTTACCAGGCATGCATACAGACCACACTGTGCGTGATACATTAAGGTTCCATCAGAATAACAAGTGTGTAAAAGGGAAACCAGGACCATCACGACTGTGGCCTGGCATGAACTCTGCGCATGAAGGCTAAATAAAAAACACAGACATCCTCTTAAAAAACAGACAAACAACAACGCATTACAAATGTTTTGGTTGGGATTTTTTTCCAGTCTTGTTTTCTGCCCACACATAAGAGGAAACAGACAACAGACGGAGTTGCTGAAACTGCCTCTTTAAAGTAAGTAATGTAAGTTTGTTAAGTACTGTGAATGTGCCCGTGCTTTTGTCCATATTCCAAATGAGCCAAACCTGTCTGTAACCATAATAAGGACCATTCCAATTAAAACTTCTACTGACATTCATTTTGATTAGGAAATAATTTGCTGTAGTTAGTATTTTTCTTGCCCTTTTTCCATGAAAACAAGAAGCAACAAATGATTTAACCAAGTGGCTACTTCTATTATTACTCTCGCCTTTTTTGTAGCGTGCATTCTGTAATGAGTCGTTACATGGTATTCGCTAACAAACAAGATCGCATAGGACGACATCAAAATCACATAAACTGCAAAAATAGAGGGTGTCCATTACAGCATTAATTGTTTGACTTTGTTAGATTCACAAAGGGATTAAGAAAAAAAGGTAAAACAATCAAATAAGATACACAAGACAAAACCTAAACAGGTGAAGATGAACCGAGGATAAACACTTCTGCAGGCCTGTTCTGGAACCAGATGTGTGGAGTCTCACAGGGTAAAAAGTTTGCTGGATCTTTTTACATATTTGCAAGATTCCATATGTGTGTCTACAAAGTTAAAGCGCCTGCTAGCATCCTGTTGATATATCACTAACACTTGAATCATTCTGTGGTCAAGAGTGTACAACACAATCAGAACTCACGGGTGCATCGGTTATTGCCTTCGGGGTTCCTCATGCCAAAGTATCCCATGGGGCAGGAGGCAAGGCACACGCCTATCTGACGGATGTCATTGCGCTCCAGGAAGATGAAGAGCTTGGGCTTGCATTTAATGCAGCCGTTATACTCAGAACATCGGTCACAGCCTTTGGGGCAAGATGGGGGCCCCTCAGTGCTAACTGTGGAAACATAAGGTAAACAATGAGAAAGAAAAGGCCACACTGAGGTAGGTAACAGCATGGTCCACCGACCGAAAAAATATAAAATAAATTGTTTCCAGCCACATATGAATTTTAATGAGGAAATAAAAAAGGTCCAATAGTCAACAACCTGCCTAGTAGAAAAACATCAGGAACTGCAATGTTTTTTGGCATCCTCACGAGTCATAAACTAACAATAACAGATTTTAACTTCAAATCCAGGTAACTGCGGCTGACAGTCAGACCAAGAGCCTCTCAGATTCAGCAAACTGTCACTGGGGCCGGTCAGAAATGCTGTTAGTGTTAGAAAACCGCAATAGCGACCGACATGTCCGAAATATAATTGCTGAATGTGCTGAACACGTGACTAATTTTAGCAGTTTGAAAATGCACCGGAGATGCATTTACATTTCCTTTAATCTAATCCCAAACTTGGCCATGAGTCCAATTGCATCATTCTCCAAAAAGGCAAGCACACGAGACACACAACCGGCAATCTAAATCAATTTTGGGTTAAGTGTGTGAAAGTGCACATCATTTTTGAAGAGCCATTCTGAGACAAAAACAACAGTCGCCTGAGTTGATTTACAGTCGTTTACTTTCAGCTAAAAATACTCACAATCCTACACAGCCTGACCTCCTGCCTCCCTGACATAACTCGCACCACCAAATCTTATTGTTACCACTAGTAACTATAAAAGTAGGTTTGGTGTAATCTTTAGCTACAGTAAATGATATAAGTTCAGGAACTGTTTTTTGGTAAACAGTGTAGGGAGAGTTTGTGCTCTCAGTATGTTAAAATTGATCAGTCTGCTTTGATTAGTCAAGTCTGATCTTTGCACGATACTAAATCCTTTTAAAGAAGAAAAACAAACAGCCCAAAGGCAGCAGAGCAAGTTGCTCGGTCCTTCGTTTATTATTTTCTTGTCACGGGGGATGGATGAACAAAACCGAAGAGAAGAAGTGCAAAAAGCAAACATTTATTTAGTATCCGGAGGGAAAAAGAATGTCGCAGTTTGCATGGCACTCGTGTATATGGCGAGTGACCTCAATCCTTCTGTCTAAATTAGATGAACTGCAACAATGTCACTGTCTATATATACATCAGCGGACTTAACACAAACTGACACAAACAATAGCTATTTCTTTCCAGTATGTGTGATTTTAATAATGCTGCATCTGTTATTGTGGATAATCTTGGTATTATATGAATTCTGGTTTAGGGAGGTTGGGGTTAGCTTGGCATTGGCTGAAAGCTCCTCGTGTGTAAGGGAAGAATTATTTCAAAGCTGACAGTAATACCAGATCTGAGGCTCTGAAGCCAGAGATATACTGCGAGCCGACCTGAACACTGTCTTTGTGGTTGCGTGAGGTTAGAAAAATGCTTACAACAATATCAGCAGCATGGTCCAATTGAGAGCTAGAACCGTCAGGTACTCATTCCATTATGTGCCCACAGAGCCAGACACGAAAAGAGCGATGGCTTTGAGCGGGAATCCATCAAAAACCTCTTTATAAACAACCCTAATACCCAGAAAAGCTTTACATAAACTGAGAGAGGCATAATCTTAAAAAGAGGAAGAAACATGAGACATTCTGGGGAAACACTGAACCGAACATAACCCGCCTAGGAAAAACAAATAAGAATGATGAGAAAATAAACAAAACGTTATCTTTACTTTGCTTGTTAAATGTTTATAAGGCGTCCACCACAGTGACTCAGACCACAGAAACGAGAAGCAGCAGTGCTGCTATGAAAGAAAAAGGAAATCAAAACAAACTGACAAAGTGAGAACTCACCACGTCTATGCCGTCTTGCCTTGGAGAGCTTCAGAACATCACTGTGACCCATGGAGCTGAGAAAGACCATTGCCAGCGCCACCAGTCCCAGCTGCATAGTCTCTGTTGCCTTCCAGGCTATGCAGGGTCCCCCCCCTGCGACAAGATGGATCAGGTGGGGGGGCCACCTTCCTATGTGGGACAGGTGGATGCTTATCTTACTGGGATGGATGATCCCTCCTTTTTCTTGTAGTGCTGCACTCCTCTGTTTCTGTCCCTCCTCCCCAGTCTCTCTGTATCGTTCACTCTAGTGGCTGACGCATCTGGAAGTCTGTGTAGGGGTGTGTGATGCTGCAGTTGCTTGACTAAATGTCCCCGGGGCACAACAAGCCATCACGCTGGTGTTGGTTGCACTGGCAAGGCAGTTAAAAAGGGCACAGCTGTAGGATGATGAGGGAGGCGGGGTCAAGAAGTTGTGCAGAGACTGAAGAAGAGCAGGGTGATGGAGTTGAACAGGGTCATCACAGGAAGCTTGGGCTGAGCTTTGCCGACGACTATATGGTTGCAGAGTGACAAAAGAAGATGGGTTGTTTTTGACTATGGGTGAATACACATTTGCTGGTATCAGAGAACACTGAAAAAAAGAAGACAGAAGCATGTTGAGGAACTAGACCATTACCAGATACAGACAGATACATGGATAAATGTATTAAATTGTTGAAGAAATGGTAAATCAATATTTGAACACTTTACCTCACAACCTTTTTCATGTGTCTAAGATGAATATAAAGCTAAAGCCAGTGGCCTGGTGGTTTAATTGGGTCTATCAAAAGGTGAAAAGGTCACTCGTACAATGTCATGTCATTTAATCAATATAAATCTGTGGAATAAAAATGAGAAGGTGCAGTCTTTTGCATCCAACCTCTTAACTTAACCTCTTAGGTTTTGCTAGTTGCGTGTCTTAAGGGTTATAAAAGAACAGTAGGAGTTTAAGTGCCTGGCCAGGAAATTGCCTCTACCCTACTTAACTGCTCATAAAACTGCAAATACCACTAAGTTAATATTCAATTTTAACTTTTTTTCACCCTTTATGCCAAGCTAAGATCACCAGTTGGTAAATCTAACTACATCTTTAATGTTCACATAGCAGAATAGCTTTATTCTTACTCACAGCAGAAAAGCCAATATTTATGTTTCATATTTTCCAAAATCTCACTTGCTTTATTATGTTTCCCAGCAATAAGAGAAAAGCTTGCTATCACTACATTCATGCACACAAACCAGCAACATTAAACAACAAAGATGTTTTAGTTGGCCCAAACAGCATTCATTGCAGTGTGATGCATACTTCTTCTCTTTAACATTAGTGGTTTCTGTAATTTGAGGAACTAAAGTCATAACTGGATAAATCAAATGATCAGTCGTACAAAAAGGAAACCAAATCCCACAAAACAAACATAGCCCTGGATAACAAATTGAACATGTTTATCCTTTAGAAATACAGTGAAGTAAGTTTCTTCTGAGAAATGCACCACACATTCAGACTTTAGGCCTTTGTCATATTTGGTGCTGAGATCTTTTTTTTCGATAGTGTCATGTGCTGCCTGTATTTACAGCTCTCGTGTGAAGAGGACACACAGAACATGTTAGCATCGGAACAATGGGAGGTCCTCCCTCGCAGCTCAATAAAGAAAAATAGGACCATATTTGGGTGTTGAGTCGGTTGTGGCTCTGAATCACACTAAGGACAACGCCATTTGGTGTGTTTAAACATTCCAGGAGGCAACAATACACTCGTTGCTAAAATACAAATCAAAAGGGATGAAATAATTTCTTCCCTTTCGATAATTTCACAAGATTTATTTTAAGTGTCCGAAGACAAAAGTGTTACAGTTTCTAAATGTCATATCATTTTTTTGTAGTTTGTTTCATTTCAAACTAATGAACACAAGTATGGTAAATGTAGTGCTGAATTAACACAACTATACGAAAGAAAGGAGAGTCACTAAAGACAAACTGAAACTACTTAATTTATTACTTAGTTAAATATTGGTGCTAAACAATTTGAGAACATTACTCAAATAAACACAAAATCTTGCAAAATTTGTCATTTCTAATAATTAGTATTCAAAAGAGGAAACTGCTTTAGTAAATATTAAAATCTTATAGTATTATTTCAGGATAGGGCTGGGCCAGATCATCCAAAGGGTCTTCTGGGCACATGCCGAGGGCATCATGTATAGTTGGAGGCCCATCCAAGAGACATATGAGAAAAAAATTACCAGAAGTGTTTTCCCTTAACTCTTACTCTCATAAAGGCAGTGTTTAATGGCCTCCCCTGTACCTTTAATAATGAGTTTTGATACCTCAGTATATATCAATAAAGGTTTGGCTAGGTGACTATTACAATAGTTTCCGGGGTTTTTCCAGGTATAGCTGCATAGGCAAAAATGACTGAAAAATGAACGTTCTGGCATTTTGTTCTATAAGCAGGCCTGAAATATGACAAATAAAACCTTCAGTTTAGAAAACAGCTTCAAGGATTTATCATTTAAGCAAATGATATAACTGGCAGATGTCCGTAGATTTCTCGCCTATTCTTTAAGGTTAGTAGACTCTCCCAAACTCAGCTAGCTAGTGGATACAGCACTTGTAAACTCAATGAAATGGAGATATAGAAATGCAACAAAGAAAAAAAAATTAGATGCCTAAATTTTTATAAAAATTTCCATTTTTGTTCAGCCAATTCAATACTGCAGTTAAAGTTGTTGAAACATTTCAGTAAGATGTCCGGCGAGCTAGAAATTAGTCGTAGCAGTATAGCTGATAATGAAATGTTGGTTGAAGGGGGCAAGCTGCCATTAACAGTGGAAGCCTTGCTGGACCTAACAACCAAAAAACCTACCAAATATCCAAATAACCAGAGAACTGTTCTGTTTGGTTCTTTTGGACATAGAAACCATAAAGTTTATTCCCTTTCTAAATGAACACATCCTAAAAGTGCTGTTCCCAAGAAAAGCTTTGACTACTTCATTAGTTTTTTCAATACACATCCAGGAGCAGGGCTGTGGCGAGAAGCACTGAAGGGATGAAAAGGAGGGGTACATAACAGACAGATAGGAAAACAGGCAGAGAGACAGGGAGAGAGACAATGAGGGAGAAAGAAGAGAAGAGAACAGCAGGCGTATGGCTGAAAACGTACATTAAACCCAATATTCTCGTTTTTAAAAACACAAAAAAGACCAGTCTGCTTCATTTTCCATTGAACTCAACGTACTTCAAAGAACTGTATTTTAATGGTTACTTAAAGCACAATACTCTCAATTGTAAGCTATTAAGTGTACATGCATGTCCACATTCCTGCATGATAAACCTCATTACTGAAGAAAGACAAAAAACCCCACAACTGGTCATCAAAACAAGTTGGCTAGGGTCCACCAAACATTGGTGCCCAGGAATCTGCAACTTGTGGATCTGGGCACGAGACATGGGTTTCCTAAATGGGGAAAATGTTGAAAGTCTTCCTAAGTTTATTTAATTCTTCATTCTTAATGACTCCCTATCTCACTGACACCTCTCGGCTAAAGTTTTATTTCCAGGAAAGAGCCAAAATTGTGGCCTGCAGCCAGTCTTCCACAACACCTGTTTGCTGGTTTAGAGAGTGGTGACTGGAGAAGAGGACACGCTAAGACTGGATCAGCCTTTCCAACTCAAGACATGTGCCAGAGACTCTTTCACCCAGCACTCCCACAACTGTCCAAAGCCTACCTCATCCCACTCCATATGTGCTCTCACATGCTGCAGAGATAAGAGGAAGCACTGGCCTGCAGAGCACATCAATCTGAAAAAGGTTTTTGCTGCCCCTTTTAACACACCACATCACAATCAGTCATTTCACTAGGCAAGTCTGACACTTCAGCTTTAATAGTTCTCCGAAGATGCTTCCTCATTCATTTAACAGTCTATCTTTACCCAGCAAATAGTCACATTCAAAAGAGCACAATGGAACTAGGGCCAGCTCATCAAATAGTCAGGAGATTAAATTGCCTCCCTTTTTAAAGTCCTAAGTTTGATCTATCAATTATTCAAATACTGAAAGGAAGCTCTCACACTGGGAATGTACTGAACTCGAGAAGGTGCCACAACTCTGAGCTCAGAGTTACAAGTGCCTGTAACTCAACCTCAGAGCTGAACAATGATCATCTAGAGGTAAAATGTGTGCCAGAATTCCTCGATTACACAGAGACTTACTGAAAGGCTTATAGAACAAAGGCGATAGTGGGATGCGCAGTGTCTTCAATTGTAAGTCTGAGACACAGAAGGCAATGAAGTAAAGAGGCAGCGATTAGAGATTTTATTTAAGCCAGTTTTTTTCTTCATGAAAAAGGGAAAAAAAAACTCAAATGTGAGAGGCAAATTTTCCCATTTACTATAAATTTTCAGTAATCTGAAAACCTTCAATTTCAAAATTATATAATTTTAACATAGCATCTGCCACGCGGACAATAAAAAGTGCAATTAGTGGTGAATTCGGGACTATTTATTTACTTACACCCCCAAAATGTGGTCGCTCATGACTGCAGGAAACAGTGCAACGGCAATTTGTGGACGAGTTCATGTAGTCATACTTCGTATTTCTTCTCAACTAATTTTGATATTTGTAAAATCCCTGACATGAGCTTGGAGCCAACCGAATTCACATTATCAAATTTGCAACACAAAGGGGAAAATGAGTGTTTACTGAAGCTGAGGCTATAAAGAGAAACAGAACCAGACTCGCTATCACATATACTCATATTTATGTTTAGTTTTAATATATTGATAGTAAGTAACCTGTACTCATTCTATGCATATAGCATGGCGTAACACCTGGCTGCACCAGCAAGGGAGTGAGAAGTCAAATATGCAGCAGTTGTAACGCACTCAACTCTTAGAGCAGAGCACTCAAAAGTATCTCTGGCATCTTCCCACAATGTAAGCACATCTTCTTTTTTTTTTAAGTTTTTATGTAGGACTCAAGACTGCACCGTTCTAGCAGTCTGAGGGTTCACAGCTCATTTGGGCACAGCTCAGCTTTTCTGTTATATCTTACTGTGATTAATGCAGGCTTTTATTTATTTTGCTGCACAGCACTTTGTGGCTGCATGTCTGTGAAAGCAGATTTATAAATAAACTTTACACAATTACTTTCTCTCTGGGGCACCACATATTCTAGATAAAATTTATTTGCATTACACTGTTCTTCAGATAGAGTGATGCTCAGCTCAAATCCATAGGTAGATATACAGATTAACAAAGTCGTGTAATGTAAAGATAGAGTAAGAAAAAAAACACTAATAACCTTCATTATACTCTGGGGTAAATTTTAGTCTTTAAATAAAACTCTCATAATCTCAGTACACACTGATGTGCCAAGATAGATAGATAGAAATTCTCTCTATTCCTGGTGCCACTGAGATAAGACGTATTATATTTAAACTATAATACATCTATATTGGCATTCACAATAGTTTGGAATAAAAAAACGCGCAAGTTGTACAACTTCGAAACGTTTATAAAACTAAATCTGGCATATAAATGAACCCATACAACACTAATGTGTGATATATACGTGTGTATACCCACACATATTTACTTCTGTATGTGTGTGTATAATCCTACGATGGACGACGACATCGGCAAGTACAAAACGTTGAAAAACACAAACAGACTCACCTGCACGTAGGAGCCCACGAAAATACTGTTCATGAACGCCTCGGTCTCAGTTTCCTTTTTTATAAGCGAAAATCTGTTAGTGGTTTGGTCACAAAAAACTCCTCCTCCATGAGACCCCCATGCAACTTTTCTGTCATCATTTAAAAAGACATGATTTTTGTGATCCGTTAAATGCGATGCAACTGCCTTTAAGGCGGATTTACGCACAAGGCAGAAAATGTGCAGAGGATTAAAATTCCATCCCTCCGACAAAAATGATACACACAAGAAAGTATACAGTAACACTGTATATATGCATATATACTATATTCCGGTGAGGTTAGCCACTCTGACTTTTCTAGTGTGTGCACTGAAGCTCTTGCGAGATGCGCGTTTTAAGTCCACTTTGAAGCTCGAACTGCATCCAAATCAGGCAAGTACTTACAAAGCCGCGATATTTGCATCCAAACCCCAGCACTGCCAACGGGCATTATAGGCCCCACCCCTTAAAATTTTACCGACATACAAAACCTGTGATGGTGTTGTGTAGGTTAAATGTAGCTGTTTAATGCAAGTTTCCATTTATTTCGTTTATCGATGTTACTGATAAAGCTTTTTATTATGACCTTTTATCTGAAATGTAAGATAAGTTCTGTGTCTTTTATATTTATGGTTAAACATAAAATATAAGGCAAAGAATGTAAAGCATTTTGTTCAAGTTGCTGAAGGATGATGCTTTCAGATGATCTTAGGTACCTCCCACTTAGTTCCATTAAATGTGTCTTTGAGATGAGGCTCGGATAAGTGATTTCTGTCAGCTAAGTTGTTTTTTTTTTATATATAAAAATCATATATATATATAGCTACAATCAGCACAAAATCACTGTGTGTACAAATACCAAGGATTAGATATGAGCAGTCCTTGCTTTCTTGTTATCCAACAGGGGGCCATAAACAGCAATTCTTGGAGATCCGAGACCAGAACTCCTTGTTTTTATACTGGAGCGTTTATCAACACTTACTATGTGAACAACTACTGGATAAACATAAGCCGCATTCGGTTACACTCATCCTGCTGAAGGATTTATCATGAGAATTAAGTTACAGTCCAGCGATTTTGTTTTGTTTTTTCAAAGTCACAAAGAAATACAGCTAAAAACCCAAACAATATGTGATCACGTCATCTTGATGATGGCCAATGATGTAGACAAAGCTATAGCATCTGAAACTGATGATACCCTAGGTTAGATTTAAAGCAGTTGGTCATTGGTGCATGGATATATTATTCTGCCAGCTGGTGTTTTGATAGATAAATCCACAGACTGATAATTGATAATTTAAGCAAATCCACAGAATAAAATGCATCTTATCACATAAATTGTTTAATGCTAGGTACTATTTTACAATATGAAGATTAGTGACAAGCAGCACTTCTGAATCAGACCATCAGACTTTATTCTTAAAGTTCTGTAGTGACTTTGACAGGCTGTAAAGTCATGAGGACATCCACTGCCTGCCAAGTGATATCCCACAGGAGCACTAAAACAGAGCCAGACAGTCATTATTGTATCAGTTCTAAGATGCTTATGCATGCAAATATTGCAAAGTCAACTTTATTAAGGTCATAATTTCTGTCGTAGCTGAAAAGCCAAGGGTAGTTTTGGGCAATGCAATACCTCCAGGGTAGACTCCAGAGCAGCCAGTTTAAAGAGAGGGAATTATTGATGACTAATGATAGGTTTATGACTCCAACATTGTGACTGTGCAGAACACTGAGAATGTTGAAAAAGATCTACAAGAAAAACGCTACTATTGTCCTTAAAAATGTGAATCAAAGTGAACTGATTTTAAAACCATACTGCACAGTGATTTATAGGTAGAGTATTTAGGATTATACAAAAAAAGTAAACAAAACGCAGCCTGTTCGAAGTTTCCGGTGGAGTATTTATGTGCAGAGAACCTAACCTCCATCTATTTATTGTTAGTGTTGTTTTCTTTGTTTCAGGTCTTCAACCTCTATAAAAATAGTACCCTGGTTACATTGCCTTTGCTCAGTCTTTCTCCTCTGCTCTGTGCCTCTGTGTCTAAAATCTCGTGAAGTTTTAGGGCCTCAATTTCGCATGTAATCAGTATTTTATTTTTTTAATGATTAGTAACAACCTAATCCGACCCTGACTGGATATTAATAATGAACCTTTGGAGCTTTGTTGGTTTTTGCAAACCCATCTGACAGTTATGTCTGGAAATAGGAGCAGTTTGAAGAAGATCAAGAAGGTGGGTGGTAACATAGTCACAGTTGGACCAGTCATAAACAAAGCACTACAGGCTGTCAATGACACACGCATAGTGGATCCCAGGTATAATATCAGAGGTGGCTTTCCAGACAAAAGCTAAGGCGATAGACAGGTACCTCACATTCCAAGGCCTACAGGACACAAGCTCTGACACACTTTTTAATGCCAAAAAAATGATCTTAGACTTTGACTGTTGGACGTGTCAAAAGTAAATAGACACATGTGCGCGCGCGCGTGTGTGTGTGTGTGAGTGTGTGTGTGCCACTAATAACTTTAAACTATCTCAGACTCTTTAGGCCTGCGCCAATGTCTGCCAGCCATCAGTGCAAAAACCACCGGGACCCACGCCAAATCCAAAGTACATACAAACTTACCATATGTGCATTATTCAGTGCTCACATGAACTATTATCACATACTTTAGGATATGTTTCTGCAGTTTAAACTTATGGAACATAATGACAGTTACATATCACAGAAAGAGCTGAGCAATATTTCAGCTATCAAGAAAGAATAACAAGAAACAAGAACTCAGCAGGAACTCTGAAATATGATGGAAATGCTTTATGAACTTCCAAAGCCAGACTTTTCATCACCAGTCCTTGTACTTGGAAGATTAAAATCTAAATTAAATATGGTGTATTATTCCACAGAACATTCAGTACCCACTGTCACCAACTGTCTGAATTCATCAACATGATGAGTCTTACACAGGGGCAGAGTTTTCTATTGTTTTAAAAGTGATGGGCAACATTTCGGCTAAAATATTGTGTTAGTTGGCGAATGATCTGATTATTGTAAATGGTCGAAGTCATTGGGAACAGATTGGCCTTTGCCCAACCTTTTACCATAAAGCTTGTTGTTCAACAAAATGTTCATAGAACAAAATCCAAATTTGCTTTTGCAAACACTCACACCATAGCCCAGAGTAAAGTTATCCCGAATATCTAATTTGGTGCTTGGTGGAGTGTCACTGCACAAATGCTAAATTTGATCTTAGTATTTTTTACACATGAGACTAAATTGTGAAATGATGTGGCGCTGATTGAGATAAATGTGACTGAATTATTCATGGGCCAGTGATTGAGCAGATGTTGGTCACAGCTGTGCACAAGACTGATTCGATGACCATTTTCGTATCTCTCCTTTAAACTAAAGATGTAGGATTTAAAATACTATAGGTGACTAATTTCATTGACTCAGCAGATTGTTTTTGTATCCAAAGGGAAGAAGAATAATGAAATTTAGAATAAAAACACAATTCATGGAAAACTAAAATGTGTTTGGAGTGAGTCTCTTTGTCTATGTCTGAAGGCTAATGTGACTCCTCTTTTGGACTGTTATCAATTTTGTGTTTAACAAACAACATAAGACTGAAAAACTATGGTTATGGAATTACAAAGTAAAAGGTTTAATTATGGCCGTGAAACCCTATCATAACTTAAGTAAACAAAGAAAGATATCCTGAACCATTGCCTGCTGTTTACTGTAACACCAGGCTTCTTGTCTACTTTGTCATGGTAAAGTGCAGACACAATAATCCCTCCTGGGAAAACACACACCATTTCTGCAGTGGTGCTGATAGATGAATGGTTAAATATTGTAACCAGAGATCGATGAACACTGCTGTGTTCACGTCATGTTTTTGTGAGAAAGACTGTTGTGTATGGAACAACTTCACGTCACTGTAGAAAGGGGGGGGAAAAAACTGAAAAAAAGACAGCACTGTTTATCATATTCTGATTACAGTTTCCCAGTAAAGAAATGTATGGACATCCACGTGCCTCTTCTCAGTTCCCTTTCCCTAAAATAGTGAGAAATAATTCATCCTTACTGCTTTTAAAAGAGATTAAACACTTTCTTCATAAAATCTTGGATCTTCCCGATAAAAAAAAAGATTTTTATGATTGGATACTTTAGAGTTTTTTGTTGTCATTTTGTTTTTATTGTACTCTTATAACCGTTTCAGCCACACAGAGACAGAAAGCAATAGTTACAAACACGAAATCATGGTCCACTTGGTAAAGTAAATCCGTTGGGCATCTGTCTTGGCCGTTAGACAACAATTCTGATGGCAAAAAGAACCTAACGAGACAGGCAGAAGAAAAAAAACACAAAATCAGCATCGTGGATTAATATATAAACAAACAAACTAACAAATGAGTAAGTATGTTATACTAAAGCAAAATTCATAGCTAATAAAATGAAAATGAGGGCTAAAACAAACTTTCACCATCTATTGTAATGTTTCCATAATAGCGTGAGGGGTTATGGGGTAATTTTACTGTCCAGAGACACAATATTTTTTTGGCCTTAGTTGTATTTTAAAGCCATCTTAATAACCGTCTAGTTGCGTAAGACTCGCATGTTAAAACTCAGCCTTTACTGCGACTAAATTTCCTCTGAAACCCTAGGAAAGTGATGTTTACTAAAGAGGGGAACTGTTTCATTTTGAACATACAATTCATTCATAACAATCTGAGAAGTCATAAACATCATGTGCGCAATTTATCACATCAATTTATTCTACATCAACATTATGAGTAAGTAAACTTAAATAAAAACCATCTTGTCAAGTGAATAGAAGCTCGTATTAATGAGAAGTATTTTCTTTGACTCTAGTCCCAATGCTTGAAAATAAAGATTGATGACATCTGAAACAATGTGCCCAGAAGGTAAGCATGTGTTTGCCATATTGGTCAAGGCATTTTGAGAGGATGTGCAATACCAGTAAACATACTGCAATATGTCAGTCAATCTGAAAGACAATGCATACACACCATATTCCATCTGATTGATTGATTGATTGATTGATTGATTCCATCATTATAAACTTACTTAAGTAATGCCAGATTGATTGTATCCACTCTTAGATAAGAATGTCATATGTCACAGGTCTTTTAAATTATTTGTATGTCATTACTTAATCGCCAAACACGATTCCTGCACTCAGAGAAATTAAATGTTGTATTTACTTAATTACGTTATCCAGCCACTCCCACAAAGGTGAAAAAAAGCCATTTAAATGGGAAAAGTAATATACAGTTAACTGTAGTAATATTTTACATAAATGTATTCATATTGGTTGATGAAATGCTAAAGCAAACAGTTAGCAAACATTACATTAGCTTAATATTACTGTATTGGATTTACATCAGGTTAAATTTATTTCAGTTCAATTTCCGTAAATACAAACGAGCATTATTTGTGTTCTGATGTTATGTTCATTGTACACTTTCGTTCATCTGTTTAAGTCTGTAGTTGATTAAGTTCCTTTAACTTACATGACTTAATGCAACTTTAGATATACAAAATTGTCCAACAAGATAGAAGTTATTCGTGCTATATTACATTAACTGGGACTTTTTATAAATTTTTAACAAGATACAACTATAACAAAAGTATAAAATATAAGTAGTTAAACTATTAGCATAATCCAGATGAAGAAAAACAAAAACATTAGAATATAAACCAAAATTGTTTTTAGTAAATTTCTTTCGACTTCACAGAATGCTAACTGGATTAGTCTGTTTAGTAATATCTAAATATTTTTTAGTGAAGAAATACAATTACCTTCATATATACTCGGTCAACAACAACATTTTCATAATTTTTGCTTTGTGTGCTACAGTAGATTTGAAATGAAACAATACAGAGGTAAAAAAAAAAAAAAATGCTGTTTATAACCAGTCATCAGTCAAGAAGGATACCACTAAAAGTAATGTAAAATATAAGTACGTCACATAAAAAAAGTAACATTAATGTTGAAATTGCATTCTAATCCTGTTTGGTTTGTGATCCCAAAAATAAAAGGTATTTTTCCAAAATATCTTTTATTTTTGGAAAATTTTGATGGGTACTGTCAGCATTTATAGTTAAGCGTAATAACACTAGTTACTACTCTGTCATTACTCAAAAACGTATGCCGTTTTCAGTATTACCAATCCACAGACAGGTTTGGTTTGGGGCTGTGATTTATAAACAGTGTTTCAGCTTACCAAGTATTCTTTTTGTATCGATTCATGGACTGTTTGAGAGATAGCAATATAGCATGTGAATAACAGCTATGGGGTAAATGCACAGAATACATTACATCTGTTTCTTGAAAAAGTGTACTAATGAAAAAGTACTACTATGATTCATCGGTTTAACAGTAATCAAACATTTCTTTTCTTTTAACAATTCCAATTAAAGGGGTCAGTGTCAAATGTATGTTGCTGCTGTGATATTATGACTATCCCCAGATCTTTCCTTCTTCTGTTTTGGATGGTAAGTTATTGTAACAACATAACAATGCATGAAATGTAAAACACATCAACATTTTCAGTTCTTAAAGTGTGTATGCAAAATCTGTAAATTCAGTAGAGATGCATTATGTAGGCCAAGGAAAATAATACAGGAAGTATGTTTCAAAAGTCATTTATTTTCAATTGCCCCCCCTTTTGCAGGCCTGGATGACACAAACGTTTAGTGTTATTCTCAGACAATTTAAACCAGGTGAACTGCATGCTCTAAGATTTCAACTGTGAGAAAAGTCTCAGTCTAATTTACTAACTATGAAGCATTTGAAATATTCACCGGTAACCTGACCTTAGTCCATATGATTTAAATGAATGTAAAGTTATGTTTTATTTTCAGGGAATTATTTAATGTGAAAGTCGAGGTCAAAGATATGGTCCCATAACATGAAGATTTCAGGCGTAACATAATTGAGAAAGAGAGTCAGAGAGGCCTCAAAATGCACAAGGCAAATAGCAACAGATGTTTGACGGACCCAGATGTGAAAGCATAAGTACCAGAATGGCATTTTTTTATTCACTGTTGTTTGTAGTTGGTGGGAAACGTGCAGGTTATCTCCCTGTCCCCCTCTTTCTCTACATATATGTGTGTATGTTTGTGTGCTAACATGGAGAGGCAGACAACTAAACATTCTCATATTTACATCCAATTTAGAATAACAAAACAAGCACGTTTTTGGACTGTCTGAGGAAGTCAGAGTACCTGGAATAGTGAGTGGACAGTCAAGCGTTATGGAAAGGCAGTTATTATTCCCCAAGCTTGGTGGAAACCAAAACATGCTAAAGGGAGAAGCATTACTCCAAATTATTACTAATTTGTCTTTTGAATTAGCAAATAGGACAAATTGTTGCTAGCAGCTAATGGCATGGCAAAGCAGATTTATCGTGGTCACAATATCTATTATTGCACCAAAATCCCTTTTCCCACAAGACAAAACAGATTAATTTTGATGTAAGGATAGGTTGATGTGAAACAGGTACTGAGTGTCTACATGCAAACATTTTGTCAAAACTTTGGTCTAAATTTCTGCTTGCTTTTATAACAGAGAAATGCTAAAAAGAGTTGGCTGACACATCCAAAGCCAAGGCAAAGGTATTTTAAGGTGAGCATGGTCATAGCGGTTAGTGCCATAAACCTGCTGTTGTGCACTGGCAGGTGTGCAAGAAGATGATCTATATTAGCCAGTGGAACATAAAACAATAGCTCTCTGGGATTTTATGCAAAATTGATGAAGGTACAGCTAATCAACAGTGAACATTACTCCATTGATCATAAAAAGAAACACATTAACAGACAACTTGGCTGCTGGCTGAGATTCCACACAGTCTCATATCAGTAAATCCTGTTTCATTTTCATACCCTCCAGAAGCTAGTCTGAGGGAGTCTTCTGACAAACCCTTTAATGAATATGTTTATTTTCTATTTTCCCAGTGCACTATAAGGTAAGTGTCCGATATAATGTTTCTAAAATGAAGAAACTCGGAATCATATAAACTCTTTATAGTCAACCTCTGGTCTCAAGTGATCCATTCCCAGCCACTCATCTAAAATAAATTATAAAATTCAGTGCGCTGCTCCTGAAGTAGCTACAACAGTTCTGTCTGATGTTTGACTTAATATTGTCAAAATAATTTCATTTGTGTCCTGTAAGTAACTAAATACTTGATATATACCATATAATTACTTCTATGTAACAACAAAACAAATATAATAGAAGAAATATGACTCTGGCATGCTGAATGGAGTTTTAACGGTGTCAAAAATGCTAGTGTAGTCTTCATCCAAGTTTTTACAGAGGATCAAACTGAGAATTTGACATTGGTTTGTTAGACTGAAAACTGATTTTCTTTTTGATTGCAGACATAGCCACAAATTGGTTTCAGTTTCAGTTGTTTAAAAACACAAGACAGTTTGATGTATCAGATTCAAGGATAATCATGCATTTGATGTTTTTGGATTTCAAGAATGTTATGCTTAAGTGGTCTTGCAAACTTGTTCCCATTGTTCCCTTTGTCATTGCAATCCCATGTGCCAGGGAAGTTGAATGGTTGCCCATGTCCCAGTTTGTGACGCTCTCATGTAATAAGACTTGTTTTCTGATCAACAATCAATGGCCATCATGGCCATTGATCAGTGGTTGTTGATCAACGGTCATGACAATTTGCATATTAATCATCGAGGAGCTGACCTCACAGCCCATTGTTTATTCAGTGGGCTGGTTTCAGTCATTGTGCAAATGTACTGTTTATAGGTCGACTTCTTCAGCTGAGACTGACTTGGGTCACTTGGGTGAGTGACGAAATGTTTCTCCCACTGAAAACGCCACGTCCACATGAACAGAATGAACCTTTTTAGGAAACACTGTTAATGACATCATCTGAAATGTTTTTTTAGACCATTAAAAAAAGATACACATTTATATGTCACTGAAGTGCAATTAATCTTTTTGTTTTAATAAAGATCCACCAATATATTCAGGGGTGTTAGGGGTAAGTATAACCCATATACTTTTAGTTGTGTACTTTACAAATCTATACTGTCAGGTTATCCTGATTAAGACCGATGCCAAATCATATCATATACTGAGCTGTGAACTGATAAATAAGGCAATAATTAAATACATAACTGCAATATCCAGACAAAATTCCAAATCCCACTGTGTCTTGGCTAATTTCTCTCACACATGGATAAAATCAAGAGTGATTGATTGCCTCTGTGACTACGAGCCTTGCATTTAAGGATTTTTAATTTTAAAAAAATATTTCTATTCATTTTCTTTCAGAATAAGTATTCAGATGCCATCCAGGACAACCATCACTGTTTCATTTAATCAAAATGTCTAACTTGCATTTTGATGTGGTGTATTAAAAATTTTGTTTCTATGGAGATACTGGGGAAAAAATAACAAGTTAATAGTTTCATATCCCAGTTTTGCTCTCCTTTTATTGAATTTTTACTTTTTTTTCTGCTACTTCTTTCTATCTGCTGTCGTCCCTCATCACTTTCACCGCGTGGTGCATGGATTACACATCTCCAGTCATGCTTTTTCTCTCTGACCGATATTGTTTATGTTTCACTCAACCGCAATTCGCCTCCAACAGATGTTCTGGAACTGTCCAGGGTGTTAATCACAAGTAACGTCCTCCATGGTGTAAAGGAGCCTGGCGTGAATTCAACCCTAAACTCTTCTATAAGGCTGGTGTGTTTTTCTCATCCAAAGGCTAATGAGTTCATTACCACGTCAAACTCAAAGAGGCCTCAGAAAGTCACAAAACTTAATAGATAAAAGATTATGTACCGTATTAAAGTATTATTATTATTACTTACTTACTATAAAAAAAAATTTATGCAAAACATAATGGCGATGGTTGAGTCTCACAAGGCAAACTGGTCCTCAATGAGGAGTGAAACTAAGCAATATTTAGAAAACCTGTGTAAAGAAACAAGAATTGAGGGATGTAGTTACTCAGCCAGACATAGCTCTGATCCCTAGTTTCTAAAACTGCGCATCAGGACGTGGGTTGTTACCTCTTTGGCGGGGAAGGAACGCACAAAGGTGAAAGGTACTGAGTAGATATAATTGGACAAGTGGCTCTGGCAGAAGCTGATGCACAAACAACCGTGTGTGAGAATTTTAATGAGGTCAAGACTTTCTGTGAGAATCAAAGCGATTCTGGCAAACTGCCAGAGGACTCAGGAGGGAAATGATACTTCTTGTATACATTGGGGATGAGTGCTACTGATTTCAACTGAGAGTATTATTGGCTACTGGAAGTCATACTTCAAGGATTTCTTTAACCTTGCTGACACACCTTCCATAGTGGAAGCAAAGTCTGGAGACAAAGCTAATGACTTGTCCCTTACTTTGGGCAGTATGTGGATGTGAGTTTTTTAAGGCTCTGGATGCTTTGGGACTGTCTTGGTTGACATGCCTCCACAGTTTCACATGGAAGTTGGGTACAGTGCCTCTGGTCACTGAGGATACTGAGTGTAGAGCCAGTGTTTTTCTACATCAAAAATAGCCAAAAGAAGTGATTCAGGCCTTGTACAAGAATGGGATCCTACTTAGTAGGACATGTCCTACTGGGAGTGGGCCCCAACACAGACCCAAGACACTCTGGATAGATTATATCTCTCTTTTGCCTTGGGATTGTCTTAGTGCCCACCCAGAAAAGCTGGATGATGTAGCCACGGAGAAGGAGATCTGGGCATTTCTGCTTAGACTGCTGCCATGAATGGAGGGATGGATGATTTCGACATAATACAATCTAAAGAAATTGTGTCATTACAAGTCAAACAATGCAAATTTTTCTTAAGTCTATGTCAAGCTGTTATGTATCACTGCTGAGCCACTCCCCATTTGCACATTCTTGGGCTGTAGTTCTGACATTCACCAAGAAAAATCCAAATAAATAACCTTAATTTCAGTGTTTAGAGCTGGATAATTGGTTTATAAAGTTAGTAAACCAAAAAACATGAGCAACTGTGAGATTTTAGGAGAAGTGCAGTTTCACAATGCAACACACACAAACACACCAAAGACTGGACCGGGTTTCCTAAAAATCTCTAATAGCATGGCTGGATGATGTCAGCATTAAGAAACTGGGTTGCCTTGCGTGACTTTACAAAATTGCCTTCAGATATGTAACCTCCACCCTC
>VUQR01010569.1:0-13916 GCA_015108515.1 Hemichromis elongatus | reverse complement strand
CTAATAAATTTCTTAAGCAATGTATAAAGTGACATATTCCAGTGTGAATCTGTTCGCTCTTTATGGAAATAACACCGAACTTTACAGATAATAAGAGAAGCACAAAGAAACGGACAAGGTTAAAGATGGAAACACAACACACTCATCCGAGGACAAGCAGTCGATGAATGTCTGACGCATTTGAAATATCTGTTAGCACCGTGAATGCAGCAGTGGCACAAAGCAGCTCCGATAGTTTCTTATGGGAAACTTAGAAACTATTTTATTCTAGCTCTGTATGCTTTTTGACTTTTAAGATGAGTTTTTTGATGTGAACCAAAGTAATCATAGCACAAAAAAAAAAACAAAAAAAAAAGTGAGTTGTGAAAAAGCAGCAGGTGCTCTTGCTTACTTTCCCTGATTAATGTAAATTGAATACAAGTCTGTTTGCTCGACAAAGGTTTAGAAAATGTCTGCAGTCAACAGTGCATGGCAGGTCCTTGCAGGTTTTGGGCTACACTTCTGCAACTGGAGCTGCGAATTTTTGTGAGAATAAATGATCTTCTGAGTTCTGAAAAATGCAAAACGAAGTCTTATCCATCATCCGAGCTGTCCCAGATTTATTCTGCTGCACAACAATAGTCTCAAACACAAAGCCATAAAGAACTTGTATCAACTTATCTGCCACCTACATTGAAAATATGAGGGCAGGTGTGACTAGGATAAATTATTATGTTTTAAAGATGCAGTGTAGTGACAGCAAACACATATTTGAGTATTTATTTCTCTTTACTGTATTTTACATTACATTAACGGCTATATATTTCTAAGTTTTATTTCTCAAAGCTTCTTGCTTAACACACCCTAAAACCAACTTTGAGCAGTACCCTATACTTTCTCTTGCCAGGTGTGTGTCTAGGCTGTTGTTTAATGAGTCAGTGTTTGTGTGTTTGTGACTTCTTTGACCTTGTCAGATGGCCTGGTGGACTGCATGGATCCAGACTGCTGTCTGCAGGCAACCTGTCACACTACCTCCCTGTGTGTGGGCTCCCCGGATCCCCTGGACATCATCCAGGAGACACAGATGTCCTCTGCACAGAGCAACCTACAGACTTTCTATGACAGGGTGCGCTTCCTTGTGGGCAGGGACAGCACCCACATAATCCCTGGAGCAAACCCCTTCGATGGCAAGTGAGTGACTTTTGCATTACTCTCACCAGACAGCACCCAGTGTAGCCTTCTTCTAACCATACTCTTAATATAACCAGAACCAGCAACTTGTATTAGGTTGAATTTCCTTTTTATTCCGCATCGTCATTTGTTGTTCATGCTTAAGCTTCTTGTCAGATTATACTCCCCGAGTTGAGCCAGTCAAATTACCAGTTGATGCTCCAATGAACTCAACAGTTCTAGTTGAATTTGTGTTATCGCTTTTTTAACTAATGACATTTGAGGTTCAGGAACAAATCAGCGGATTTTACTTTTAATATAGGCCACTTCAAATTACTGTGCTACAGTTATAGCACTGACAGATCTCAGTAGATGTAAATTATGTGCTTTTTTAAAATCCAGATGAAAATATTTGCACAAGGGAGGGGAGGCAGCAGTCAGTGGGGACCGAGAGTAAGGCTGAAATGAACGATGAGGCTAGGAGGATGATGGACAGATGATGATGGACAGACATAGAATGTGGCAAAAAGGAAGGAGAATTCCCTACAAAGAAAGGCATCTCATATTTATGTATTGTGATTACTTTTACGGTAATCCATCTGAGGCCCGCTCCCAGAGGCAGAGCTCATGACACCCCAGCCATGGAATCTGAGCTCCTTTCATATCAGGCAGGAAAGCAGTCAAACTCCCATTAGGATCCCCTGCCTCTGTTGTCTTTTGTCTCCTTCTCTTTTCATCTTTAAACGCTTGTGAGGCTGCGTCACTTATTTGCATCTCACTCGCTTATGTATCTCTCTCATCTCGACTTATTATAGCCACGTGACAGAAGGAGACAACAGCCTAAAGAAAGTAAATGGAGAATATTTGAAATTCCTTAAGATGAAAAAATGTTTATAAAATGCTTTTAAAATGTCTCATTTTCTTTAATATTTTGTGTTTTAATGTTTTTTTAAAAGCAGATTTCTGCTTTAAAATACAACATGTTAGCATTGGGTTCCTGCTAAAATGTGAAAATTGTGCCAAATATGAATTCATTGAATTCTTTCAAACACCGTTGTCAGTTAAGGCTTTAAAAAAATCTCTGTGCTTTCAATCGGCAAAGTACGGCTGATTTTTTTTTTTTCTTCAAATTTTACTTTTGCAATAGCGTCAGCTGATACTTAAGAGAAGCAGTGTGACATTTTCCCTCGTTGACATTTTACTAGCTTTCAAGAACCACTCAACATTTTGCACTTCTTCACTGGACAGAGGAAGCGGCATAGAGGATTGAGTAATACTCTTGTCTCTCTCACAAGATGCAGACATAAATAAGTAAAATGAAGAATCCAGAGATGAGCTGCAAGATTGGAGGCCTCAGCTCACCTAAAAATATCAGTGATAATCTATTATTCATGCTTGGTATTCATTCCCCACCCACTGACAGATATGAACAGTTATGACAGGGAGCTCTGGGCTTCAGATGAGCCTTAAAGGCACGGTCTCAGCATCTTCCTTCCTGATATGCCCGCCCTGGTCACCCGATCATCTGGCTATCGATCCTCTAACCGCTTCCTTGTGCGAGTAGACATGTTGGACTGCTATTTCTGATGTTTCCCACCGCAAAAAGCTGCAAAGGTGCCACCGAATAAAGCATCTGCCACTGCATGAAACATCTTGATTCTCCACCATGACACATAATACAAGAGACTGCCTATGCCCAGCAGTGGATGGTGGATGGTGACCAGAATAGTAAACAGGAGCTTTGTCCGCGGAACAATTTGGGCAAAGATTGATAGCTGGCTTATAATAGCGAGGCAGAAGCCATTTACTTCATTTACAGGCGTGCACTTGTATTATTTTATTTAGAACTCTTTTATCAGCGTTAGACCATTAACGTCAGAAAATCTCTTGTTTGTTTCCTTCCCTGTGTGTCCTAGCCCTTTTAGCAGCATAGTATATTTGGAGAGCTACAAATTTATATCGACGTCTCCTCGTTTTACCCCGTTCAGCATGCTGTGTAACACGCAGACGGGGGAAAAGAGAGGGCTGCAGCGACATGCTTACAGTTTCAGCAGGATTTCCCCTGTAATCAAGTCATTTGCGTGGGTAATGATGTCTCCGTTGCTTCCGAGTTAATGGTACTATTTATTAGCCGCGGTCATTGAAAGTTCTCTATAGTTAAAGCTGACACGCATCTTTTATTGTATCTGAGACGTTAGTGTGAGAAAACAATGTCGTTTCCTCACAATTACAGGATTGTAAAAGACGGTATTTCCAAATTATACTTCAAATGTTTGCTGTTTAATCTTTACTACCATTTTTTTTTTACCTTTTTTTAGATGTAGATCAAAAGCCGTACTTTTGTCATTTAGTTCTTTTTGTCTAGTAACTTCACTGCAAAAACTCCAAATCTTACCAAGTATATTTGTCTTATTTCTACTCAAAATGATCTCATTGCACTTAAAATAAGACACAATAAGCTAAAAGACAATATTTCAGTAAGCTAAAGGAACTTGTTTCAAGACAGTGACTCTCGAGACTAGAGAAAAACTAGAGATTTTTCACTTGTTCCATTGGCTGATGTTTTCAGTTATTTCAAGCTAAAATATCTTGTATTAAGTGAAAAAATCTGAAAGCTTACTGAAATGTTGTCCTGTAGCTGATTGTTACTTATTTTAAGTGTAATGAGATCATTTTGATTAGAAGTAAATATATATATATATATATATATACTTGGTAAGATTTGGGGTTTTTGCAGTGTTAAAAATTTTCAGTACTGTGCTGTAATCATTTGGATCGTCTCCTCCCTCACCATAAATATCACCCGAAGGAAACTTGATTGATTTTTTTAGGGGTTTTTTTTTTTGGCTAGTTCAAGACTTGCTCAAGTGAGGGGTGAAAATGACATCTGACACACTCCTCGTGTGACATTCGCCTAGAGAAGCTAAACCAAAGATGACTTCATACTGGATCCAGGGCTTCACATGTGTATTTTTTGTATAACATGTCCTGTATGTGCCGATGATCTGTGATAAACTGGAGTTTGGAGATGCACTGAAGTCCCGTTTTTTACTTTGTGAATCCTTTCAGCCTTGTGAAATCCCACAAAAGAGGGAATTTGCTGTAGTGAATTCTTCATGCTTCCTTTGCCACTCTTTCTCTGGGTTTTATTTGATGTCAATATTTAAATCATTTGTCTTGACAGTGAGGAATCAGCTTCCGATGTGGTTCACAGAGGCAGGGAGGCGATAGTTCCGCTTTCACAACTCCATCTCAAGAAAATGGAGACGGTTGAAACTTCAAACAAGACTAAAATAAACTATTGCTGTGAATGATTAAATGTAGGCAGCCAGATCAGTGCTGGGTTAACTTTAGTAATATTTCTATGTAAATGCATCCTCGTAGATATTTGGGTGTAAGCCCAAGGATTCAGAGCAGTATCTCCTTGCTTGTTTACAGCACAGTAGTGGACAGCGAAGGTCTTCTGAAGGAGACCTGGCCTAATTAACATAAAACTGCGTTCCTGGGGACTAGGATAGTGTAGGGTGAATGATCTTGCCTCTGGTAAGGACATGTTGAGGGCAGCTACTAACACGCTAGTGTTAATTGTTTCCAGTACGTGGCAGTGTTTAAGACCCAAATGTATTAAAAATAGCCATGGTCTAATGAAGAAGTGACAGTAAGGCATTTGTTAGGGGACCAATTTTTTGCAAACGACTACAGAAACAACGGCTGACCATGAGCGGGCCTTGATAATGACGAGTGTAAGAGTCGACGAGGGAGACGTGCTACGGCAAGGTCTCAACTCATCAGCCCAGTAAGATTAGGAGGTGAATTTGGACAACGTCCCACTATTGATTGGTGGCGACTGATGATCAGATCTAATTTATGCAGCTTCTGGAGGCCTGATGTCAGTCTGGAAATCTGTTGAGGTCTTGATAATCAGCCAAGCAAGTCTTGCAATCTGCAGTCCTATTATTTCCCTCTCTGGCATTCCGTAATGGAAAAGATAATTCCTCTTTTTTAATTAGAGCAAAAGCAAAGTAAAGCTTCCTTATCTCATTATCCTTCCATTCTGGATAGAAAAACCCTTAGAGACACCCAAGAGGTGTTAGTTTGTTGTGTTTCTGTTATGGCTATTTTATTGTGTACAGTATTTCTATTTTTGATCAAATCCATACTGACTTTAATGTTTCTCCTCTCTGGTGATCTTGATCTAATTCTAATGCTCAAAAGAAAAAAAAAATATTAGTAGTATTAGGAGAGGGAGGGGGGAGGAGGAGACAGAGTGTATTTGTATTGATGTAAGTACGCTGAGTTAGCATAATTTGTGGCATATATTGCTGTCCTGCTGAGAGTCCCACAATGTCAGTCTTAGTGGTATCAATTGGTATCAGTTCATTGGTTTTCATTATTTTGACTCTTAGCCTTTACTAGATAGAAGCAGATTAAAAAAGAAAAGGGGAAAAAAAACTTTAAAAACAGGACATGGGGGAACGAGCTATGGAATGGTATGCAGTAATGGGCCCTTTCTCTATGACCCAAACTAGGGATTTATTGGAGGCAGCATTAGTATTGTTGGTACATTCTATGCACCCTAACCTTTTAGCTTTGTTAAAATATGCTGTCTGAATGTTTTTATCCATCCTCTTTTGCATATTTTAGCATGGACGGAAGATATATAAATAAGGCAAGATAATACAGGTTTTACTGCAGGACACCTGCCGTTAGCTAGTAATTATTTGTACTGCTATGCAATGAGCAATAATGCCGATCTTTTTCACTTCGTGCAGCCATGCTTGTGTCATCCGCGGACAAGTAGTGACCTCAGACGGAACACCACTGGTGGGAGTGAACATCAGTTTCATCAATAACCCATCTTATGGTTACACGATCAGCAGGCAGGACGGAAGGTAAGAGCCTGAGTCTTTATATCGAAACACGCGCACAGAGTTAAGGATGCAGTAAAACACCTCTCGCCGTTACCTAAAAATGCCTTACAGATAGCGATATTTATATAATTGTCAAATACTTTGGTTTTTACAAAATCTTAACGATGGGAAGGAGGGAAAAACAAAAAACAAAACACAGTTGCCACAGCAAACTGTGCTGCCATTGATCTGCTTTGTGATTTCATTTGGTCCAATTTTGGAGTTCTCGGCTCAATTCCCAGAGAAATCAAACAAAGCCCTTCTGGTACACTCATAAGTTATGCTTCGGTAGCAGCAGGGTGGGGAAAGAATAAAATATGCCAATGCAAAGCATCTCACTGGAGCTATAAAACATTGTGCAGATGGACATTATTTATTCGACAATAGAAGATTAGGAGAATTAAGTGACACAGTTAGGTTTAGGTCACAGAAATGTGTTTGTGCTCCTTATTTATCCTCTCTAAATAGTTTAATAATGCTTTCGCCATTTATGAAATGCTTGTTCTAATCAGTTGTGTGGATGTTATAATTATGACCATAAAATAACACGTAGTAATGTGACTGTCATAGATCATTACCACTTACTTCCTCAGACAATTCCACATATGTTCTGGCTGTTCAGGAAAAAAAAAAAAAGCTCTTTTGTTATTTCATTACAGCACCACTAAAAACCCTTTGGGGAAAGATAAATTGTTGTGGCAGCGCGTTCTAAATAAGAAAGAGGAAAAAGTCTGAGTTCTCTGTGTAGCCTTCTTTGAGCGATGCTGTTCAGGCTGCTTTGGCATCGGGAGAGTTTCCCAGAGAAACAGACAAAAACATCAAACTAGCTTCAGCGTGTTTCTTGGAGTGAAAGAGAAAAAAAAACAAAACTTGAGAGTAAAATCTCTAATAATTTTCTCTCTTTTTCTTTTCTTCTTAAATGTATTGGATGAGATTGTGCAAGCGTACAGTATACACTCACAACCCGCGGTCCCTGGTATCTCAGTGTTAGTAAGGCCTCGTGGCAAACAGAGCCCCTCTATCACAGCACAACATGAATTGGTGTTTGCTCTCCAAGCCCCACTTCTTCCTGACACTTTTATCAGTCACTGACACTCTAAAGGGCCGCATCTTTGCCGCTGGTTTGATCCTGATCATTCTTGCCTCCCCTCATTTCTTCCATCCTGTCGTTCTTCTCTTCCCTTTACTTTTACAAAAATCTCTCTTTTCCACTTCATCATCTTCACCTCCTTCACTCATTTCATCTGCTCTTCATCCCTTCACGCTGTCTTTCCTCTAATCTCTCATTGCCCATAAGCCTTTCCTTTCTGGGTACTACTCTTTTACTTATTTCCCGTGCTTTCCTTGAGCCCAGGTCTCATGTCCTTTCCACTGCACTGACTTTCCTCATCTCTATCCTTTTTCCATTTATGCGTGTCCCATTTTTTTTTCTTATGCATCAGTCACTTTTTTCTTTGCAAAGCTCCATACTCCTTTCTACCTTCCAGCATATGTGTAAACACTACTCCATCTCCCAGGTTCCCCTGTAAACATGCCCAGTCTCCTGCAACTCCCCTGCAATCACTGTAAACAGGCTCAGTGCAGCGTGAAATCAGAAATGCACCTGTTCAGCCACTTAGAAATGGGAAAGCTGTCTCAACTCATTTTTATGATGTGTTCTTTATTGTCCAAGGGCTTAGTTTTTTAAATTACCTTTTCCACTATCAGGGAAAGTTTTCAGGCCTAAACAAAAGAGGTTAGTTTAGTTTCTTTACAACTGTGTCGCCATTTTCTGATTGGCTGAGCATTAAGACAGACCTATTTGCTTCTAAGCTTTTCTCCATTAATAAGAAAAATGCTGACATGGATTTAAGCTCGTTACATTATTAGGTACTTGTGAGCATCTTTAAGGAAGAACTTGTAGTTTTACAGTCTGTGTTTATTCTTACTAACTTTTTGCTCTGACCTTGGCTCACTTAACCTGGGTAGATGTCATGCAGTCCATTATAAATATACTGTTATATTGCTCATTAGCTGGCAAATGAGTAAAAATGTGTACAGGGTATGCCAAATTATTGACAAGGTTAACTTTCTTAGTTTGATGCATTTCCAAAGGCCACAAGGCAGTAACCTTGTGTAGGTAATGTAATCATTTTGTTCCTTAAGGCTATTGTCATGATTGATAATAGCCAGTGAATCCCTTCATCGATTGCCTATGCCGTCCATGGTAGTCCAGAAGTATTTTGAGTTTGCGTGGCCCAAGCCTGCCAGGCATACTACAGACTAACTGAATGCAACTGCATGAGTACTGATGAATCACAGCTGCATGAGTACTATGAGAGCCTTGCTCTGCAGACTCGAGACTGATGAAGAAGCTCGCTTTGCTTGCACCGAGCCAAGGGCAAAACATCAAGGGCGAACCAAGTTGTTGTTTATCACCACAGCCAATCAGATGTTTACCCTCAAGGGAAGTTAGAGTGATCGAGTTCTTTATATAGAAGCTTAAACCAAGAGGGAGTCCGCATTTTTCGTGGCACTATTTAAACTTACTTTAGTATTTGTAATTTGAGAAAAACTCCAAGTGTGTGTGTGTGTGAGAGAGAGAGTGTGTCCCAGGGGCCTGCAGGTGACCAGGTGCTAATTGGCTCTTAGAGAGAAGTGACAAAAGCTGCAAAAGTCCCGTCCAGGTGCAGCTACCATGCAGCAGTTAAAGGTGATGACGCTGCCAAAATGCAGCCTGTTTACTGAGACACAGTCAGGTCAGTCCAGAGGCAGAGGCAGAGACCCTTTAATGCAACAGCAGATGGGATTGCATTGCAGGGCTTTTAGACTGATGTTAGAGTGGACAGCCTTCGTCTAAGGGATCAATAAAGTACTGGCGGCTGCCTCCATCCCTCGGCACAAACCTCTCTCTCTCTCATTTACAGTACACATGTGAGCACAGAAGCAGCACATTACATGGTAATTGGAGTGAAACAGTCACGCCTGTAATTTGCTACTTTGCATTCTTCAAATGAAATATTAAGATTATTAAACCAAGGAAACCTGCATTTTTACTACAATCCTATTGTATCTGCCCCTTTGTGTAACAGAGATGATTCACAGTAGGTAAAAGCATTTTTTCTTTAACTTCTTTAAAATTATGAATTTATTACCATTTAATCTCTTGTCCCCTTTAAATGAAGAATAACAAATGTGTCGCTTTCAAAATAAAAGCTTGAACACAAAACAAATTGTATAAATTGCTCATGGGAATTTTCACTGTTTTTTTTTTTTTTTTAATTCATCCCAAATTAAGATGATCAATTAATTTTCTTTGACATTGTGTACATCTGTGTTCCAGTTTTGACTTGGTGACCAATGGGGGCATAGCCATAGCCCTGCACTTTGAACGCGCTCCATTCATCACCCAGGAGCACACACTCTGGTTGCCATGGGGACGTTTCTTTGTCATGGATACCATCGTGATGCGGCACGAGGAGAATGACATCCCTAGCTGTGACCTCAGCAGCTTTACCAGGCCCAGCCCTGTCGTGTCCCCAGCGCCGCTCACCGCATTCGCTGGATCCTGTGCTGAAAGAGGGAACGTCGTACCTGAAATCCAGGTGATGCTCTGGCGCTGCCCTCCTCAAAGCCCTGCAGGTTCTAATGCATATGGGTCTCCCCTGCAAATGATTCATGCCACACAGCTGAAGACTATTTTTCAAGTACAAGTGTAAATATAACAATAGCTCATGGTAGTGCTTTGATTTTATCCCTCAAGTGTAATTGGCCTGTAAAATTTGGGTATTTCACGATATACATTGTACCGTCTTACTGCAGAGTGCAGAGTGATGATTATTACCTTATCCACAGACACAGTGGTTATTGTAGAGAAGTCATCCAGATTACGCATATAAATACCTCTAGATTTGCATTTTACAGTTATGCATACAAGTTTATCTACATAAGGCTTTTTGATGCAAGCATCTATTTGGAGTTCTGTGTTGGTGACCTATGTTGTCGAGCTGATTGTTTGTCTCCTGCATTTCTAGCAGGTATCTCTGTGCTTCTCTCATTACCCTGCCTCCCAGTTTGCCTCATAAGATTTATGGCATATCAGGGAATTTAGTCTGAGTTGAGTTTATTTATAGTCGCCTTGTCTTTGCTGCTCCGTGTACAGGGACATCATCCCATTTACAGTTGTAAAAAGGAATCCTGATAAGTAAACCATGAATAGCTGCACTGTTTGAATAATTTAAGGAAAAAAAACACACATAAAAGCCATGTGACCTGTGTCACTTAAAGTACCTATTTTGATTAGTACTCTGAATGTTGTTTTCTACTATGGAAAGAGGCTACAAGAGGTGATTCAATTATAGTAGACAGAAGTTGGTTAACCAAACTGCTGCTGTCGACCCTTGATCCTCAGTACGAGCACTCTACAGTCTATCGGTGCTGACCCACTGTTGCTGCAGGTCTGACCTCAGCTGAAATTTCTAAAGGCAACAGCATCTTACTAAGCTAACTTTTATTATTCTATATATTATTGGACTTGGCAGCCTCTGGGCCCAAGAGCACACAGGTTACGCAACTGCGATATGGATTTCAGAGCAAAGACTACTATACTAATGGAGGACTTGCTATTATGAAATCAATTATGGAAAATTCTCATTGGAATACATAATGAAGAAATTCTTCATCCTATGCCATGTAACGCATGAGCATAATTGTCCTCTAATTAGTGTTTCTAAACTCCCTTGGGTCCATAATAGTGGTTGGAGGCGAGTCTAAAAAAAATATGTAACAAAGGCTGCTGTGGCCATTGACCGACAGACTGACAAACTGATATTTTGTGTAAAACAACAACAGCAAATTAAAATAAAATAAAGTAGTGGAATATAATTAGCTCAAATGTGAGGATGTGATGTATAATTTGTTACATGTCAGCTACTATCAGGATTGATGTTTTTCTATATTTAATAATCTGTGTGTTTCTGTTCATAGTCTCTGGAGGAAGAGGTACCTATACCTGGAACGGAAATGAAACTCGGCTATTTAAGCAGCAGGACCCCAGGATACAAGTCAGTGCTAAGGGTTACGCTCACCCACTCTTCAATCCCTTTTAACCTGATGAAAGTTCACCTCATGGTGGCTGTGGAAGGCAGGCTTTTCAGAAAGTGGTTTCCCGCAGCCCCAAATCTCTCGTATGACTTTGTGTGGGACAAGACAGATGTCTACAGCCAGAAGGTCTATGGCTTGTCCGAAGCTTTTGGTAAGCGATGAAACAAATCTTTTTTGTTTACACTGCCTGATTTTCTTTTATCCAGAGAACAATCTTCTTTTTTTTTTACTAATTTTATCTTGGTTTTGTTTCATAGTTTCAGTTGGTTTTGAATATGAGTCATGCCCAGACCTCATTCTATGGGAGAAGAGGACCGCTGTCCTACAGGGCTACGAAACCATTGCCTCAAAACTGGGAGGGTGGACGATAGACAAGCACCATGCTTTAAATATCCAGAGTGGTGAGTCAGCCAGTTGTTCCTTTTCATATATTTTTTGTTTTAGCAACTTCTCTTTTTAAAAGACTTGTTTTGGGGCATTTCACCTGTATTTTGGACATGGAGTATAAGCCCTTGGACAATAATCGAGTATAGTAAATGAAGGTAAAGAGAACAACATGAAGGAAACAACTTGCACTTGCTTTTGGCATATCGATCGCCTTCTCAACCAGTGAGCTATTCCAGCACCCTATCAACATTTAAGTCTCCCTTCAAATATAACTTTATCCCACAACGTATTTTAATTTTAACACTAAGAAGATATACGCGTACCTGTAACCTCACGATCTATTGGTTTGTTGCGGGGGGGGTTGTGCGTTACTCCCAAATATAAACCAGACTAACCTCTATTTGAATTTTGAGCTTGTTTCTTTTCAAAGCGGGTTAGGGTTATGTGTATTTTGCTTCTTTGCGTTCTGTGTTATTTAGCCTCTGCTAACTCCTTGTGCGTCAAGTTGAGTTTCAAGAGTCTATATTTATCGTTTGTCGTTGTTTATTCACTTGAGGGTTCAAACTTGTTGTGCTCTTGTGTTTTAAATCTTAAAGTTCTTGTTATGTTTGAGTGTTTACTGTCTATGGAGTGTGTTATTTTGTCGTACTTTCCTCTAAGTTAGTTCATGTTTTACTTCGGTAGTTAGGCGTCTCCTGTACTTTGTGCTTAGTTTTACTCCGTCTTGATTGTCTACACCTGTGTCTAGTTCATCCCAGCTGTCTCTACTTCCCGAATCACACCCATGTGCACAAATAATCCTGCCTTCTCCCTCACTCTTTGTTGCAGTGTCTGTTAAGCTCCTCTAGTGTTTTTTCCCCCCCTCCATGGTCTCCTGGGTTTGTTTGGCTTTTCTTGGCTTCTTATTTTTGGACTTTGTTTTGGACTCTGTTTTTAAACTCTGCAACTGGCACACCTTCTGTTTAAACAGTCTGCATCCACTGGGTCCTTGAACCTGCATCCATGACAGGCTGTGTTAATTTGTTTTGTATTTGGTTCACCCATACTGTACACAGGCCCCTTATAATTTTGATTTAGTTGGATGATATATTACCCCAGATATAACTGCGATAGATGATTATTGTTGACATAAACAGTTTACGCCATAAATAATATTCTAATAGCATAGCAATGCAAGTGTGTCCTTCTAAGGCTGTTAAGATTTTAATGTTTAATAATATTCAGACAGCTGGAGTACAAAAGAATATTAAAATGTATATTTTAAAATATACATATTATCCACGAATAGCAATATCCTCTTTTCTTTTGTTTTTTTACTGTCACTTGGTATATGTCTGCGTGGGAGAGCCTCCACATGGTGAAACTCCCAGCACAATGAGCAGAGCAGAAGACAGAAGCAGACACAACCAGAAATGACAGAAAAATATGTCTTGGATTTTTGTTCTTTTGACTTCGCTGCTGTTAAAAAAAAAACAAAAAAACATCTAAGCCTTGTAATGGTAGTAAAGGCATAGGGTCACATCAGGACCCCTATTTAAAAATAGTACATTTTGCACAAAAGTGTATATTTAGGTTTGTCTGTCTTTTTTACACTTTGCACGTCATCCCGAATGTGCCAAAAAGAGTAGATAAGAAGAAGTGCCGCAGGTTCCACCGTGTGCTTTAGACGATGCTTTTAATGTAACAAAACTGTCCTCCCTGCCCGTAGCATTTTTAGGCTTTAGTCCATTCAGCAGCGTCATGTAGCCCTTGATAGATCTCGCTTTTTATTCCCTCCATCCGTTTTTAGGTAAGGGAGGTCAATTTTCTTATTGCCATCAAATAACTCCTAAAAGGCAGCGGTAGAAATAACTTCGTGCAGCACCTGTCACTAGCAAGGCTTCAGTGTCTGTTTGTGTCTGGAAGGACTCATCAGAGGAGATGAAGCATACTTGAAAAGTGCTCACAGAGGTGGCATTTTGATCTGTCACGCTAAACCTGCTGAGCCTGAAAGTGGAGTCCAGAGGAAGGCGAGAACTGCCCCCACCACCAGCGCTGCCAGTTCCTCCAGTCACCCCCTCTTTTGGCACCTTCATGTCTTGTTTCATGGCCAGCATTTTTAAAATCATCCCTAATTTAATTGCTATCAGGCTGCTACTCCCAGCAGCAGCAGTCCCTAAGATTAAATCACGTCCCAGGAAGGGGATGCTTGGCTGATCTCTTCTGATAGACCAAATGTTGTGCTGCTCAAAGATCTCAGGTCACTAAGTACCATCAGATGCAGCAAAACTAAGACAGGCATGCAGATGCTGAATTTCAAATATGATTACATTGATTGGGCAGCAGCAACATCTTTACATTTACATATTTGACAATTTTCCAAGAGCAGATTGGCAACACAAATGTAAA
>VUQR01010567.1:0-11462 GCA_015108515.1 Hemichromis elongatus | reverse complement strand
GGCCTCAGAGTAGAGCCACTCAGGGGTGCCGCCAGAAATTCTGGGCCCTATGGAAACCAAAATTTCTGGGCCCTCTACATTTTTCACAGATAAAATTTAACCCAATAAACATACCCTGTATGATGCGACACGCCTGCGTTTGTCACTGTCTGAGCTACATCATAGCAAGAGACGCTATGCTAGCGACCTTAGCTCGGACGGACAGGTGGAACGAACCACTGTGAAAGGGAGGGGTGTGTCATAAACAGTACATTATTATAATACATTATTTGTTAAATATTATTAAATATATGGTCAAAATAGACAAAATACACTATGTGTAGGAGGGGCCCTAGAACATTTATTGTATATATTAAAAAGAGAAAAGAAGTAAGAAAAAAAGGGATCTGGTCTTCTGGGCCCTTCCTCAGCCTGGGCCCCTAGAATCATCCTACCCTTCCACCCCTTTACAGCACCCCTGCATATCCATATAAATGATTTAAAAATCAGAGGGGGAAATAGTCAAGAGACTGCTGGATACCATTTTTAAGCAGCATTATTCCTGTCTAGTGTTTTTGTGTAGTTGCCTTACGTTAAGGCTTACTGCAGATAGTTGCAAATGCACGGGAGCCGAAAACAATGTCAATTCAAATATTTGTGTCTTCCTCAAGTGTCTTCCACGTCTTAAACGGTTTCAGTTGCGACTAATAAGGGCAAAAGTTTACGACTGCGAGCGTGTGAGCGTGCGCACACATCTACAGGAATAACGGGGCTATTTATTAGCGTTTCAATGAGTGCGCACATCTTCTCAGCTGAGGCAAAATGGAACTGTCTTCCCATCCGCTGCTCGGATAGAAAATCCCAGCTTGCTCTTTTACAAGAAAATTAACATTGGGGAGGTACAGTGGTACTTTAATGGGCTAAGAACTCTTCAATAAAGTATTTAGAAGGTTGTTTTTTTTTCCAAATGCTAACTGGACAGGTTCATTGGGGCATGAAAGAAAGAGCGTAAAGCGGGGGCAGCAAGCTCTTCAGCCCGTACAGAGCACCATTATCCACCGTCGTTAATTTAATAGACATTCCTTAGACAGCCCTCGGTCTGAAGATAGGAGACCCTAACATTTGTTTGTCATTTCCCAAAACGGTTTTAATAAACAGTTAAAATCTTAAATGGCTTCTTGTACTCTTAATGTTCCCTGGCTGCGCTTGCGTTTGTTTTGTTTTTGTTTTTTGCTGCTTTGTTTGTTTTTTTTTTTCCCTAGCTTTATATGCACTTTCTTATATAATTTAATGATTTCTGGAATCCATTTGCTCACCCATCTTTGAGTTTAGTAATAAGTTATAATGAAGATAGTTATAATGAAGATGATGTACGCCAACTTCTTTATGCCCCAGATTTCCGAGGACATTTGACTGAAACTGTTCAGTCAGGCAAATGCACGTCATTGTGCAAGAATAGGTAGCAGCAAGTGTAAACTTAATGTGCTTTTTAAGCTAAACTACAGACAAGGCAGTTAAAGGAGCTGCAAGAAGGAAAGATTTTTATTATTCTGTTTTTTCTCTCAGAACGCTAAACTCCCTCCACTATTTTAAAGAGTTTATTTTTCATGTATGTTTGTTTGCCTGTGTGCATACACTTGTGTTGCAGCATGGAAAAGAAGGGCCGCGTTGCTCTAAACCTCAGCAAAATCGAGGACATGCAGACCAGACTGAAAAGCAACCTGGAGGCCATCGGAATGCTAAATCAACAAGTAAGAGCGCGTCCACACACACACAGAAACACAAGAGTACACGTACACTCCAGGTCCTGACAGTCCTTTTACCCGACAGATGCAAACACACACCCACACACCGGCCCACCTGCTGTTGAGCTCACACAGAAGAGGAAGCTTTCATGCGTCCAACTTCAAACACACAAGCGCACTTACACAGAGGCGCACGCAGACATCCATTTCCTCTTCCTACGATAAAAGTGAAAAATCGGCAGCGGGGCGGGGTGCGGGGCGTAGGGGGGTGTACGTGGTGTGGGGAAGTGGGGCGTGGGTGGTGTTGGGGGGGGGGACAAATCGTATCGGGAAAAAGCAGTGACGTTCCTTTCCACTGGTAAATGATTTCCCTTTCATGAAACTGAGAGAGAGATGTATATCAATACAGCCGTGCTGATCTCTCCATGACAGCATAGGGAAATGGCCCGCTGTGATAAAACAATGTGGGGGAAAAAACACAGAGGAATATTCTTGGGAAATGCTGACATTTTTTACTGTGTTGAGCTTCACAAGAGTCAACAAATCACCAAAGAAGAGACAAATCAAAAGTACTCCTCAGCCCCCTCAGTTCTCCAAAACTCCAGGGCCTAGGGAGCGGCTCACCCGACTTTTGTTAGTTTGTGAAGTGGCCTGCTGATTGACGTGGTATGACAAAAGCTGGTACTTGTTGAAGTTTTAATGCAGTGTTGTTTCAGTGAAGAGCAAATGACATTAGCTGTGGGTTTAAGATAGAGGAACGTGGAGCAGAGGCGAATTCAGACAGAGAGAAAGAGAGAGGTGTTGTTTAACAGGTCAGGTGTGTAATAGCACCTCTTAATCTGTAGTGTGAATCATTACACACACATCGATCCAATGTGGACAGTATCCACACACGCAAACACACACATACATGCAGGCAGTCAGGAGAGGATGTAAACACCTCACTCTCCAGTGAGCACACTTGCGCACGCACACAGAGCTATCAGTAAAGAAGTTGAATGGAATGACTCAGATTATGAAAGGCGCTGGGTTACAAATCAGGTCTGTGTCTCCTTGAATCAGTCGTATTTACTCATAGTAACAAACTGGTTTGACGCCGTCGCTTTCTCACTCGCCGAGAGGCATTATACGGAGCGCATATGCATGATTTCCATCCGACTGTCAAGCCAATTTCATGCGAACTTTTGAAACGTCACAGAAAATTAACAGAGATGAAGACGAACACGACAGGACTAAAAAGTCGAGATTCTTTTCGAGACTTGATCGGCAGTAGGGTATTGTTCTTCTGCTGATATCCGGGTTGTGTCGAGGCTACACGCGACAATTAAAACAGGAATTAGGCAGCTGACTTTTTATGCAGCTCTTTTATAGTTCTGTGATTGACATAATTTGTATTAAAACTATAAAAACAGTGGAAAAATACACACAGACTTAGCTCCAGTCACCCCTGCATGTACACATCCTCGTGTCCTTTTCATCCACACGTACGCACACCAATTCACCCACGGAAAGTTAAGGTTGAGGAGACAAGCTGTGATTTTTAATTTAAACCCCCTTCCTTACAATTAGAAATGCATCCAGAGCCACAAATAATGAGACAAATTAAACAGGTCACATGCAGTTTATTATAAATGTCAGACTCTGTGTGTTTTGCTATTGCTTTTAGCGTGACAGCAAATGAACATGTTGCAGGACGTTTGCCTGTTGAAGATAGTAAATACCTTTTAAGCATCTTATGAAAGTTTGACACGTCGACATGCCATTGGTTCTTCGGGGGTTAATCCTAAGACCCGTGCTCAGAGTTTATTGAGCATGTGTGTCTTTCTGTATCTGTGTGCACGCATACGATGTCTGGACGGGTAATGCTAGCAGAACCATCCGGAAATGTGTCTGTCTCATCTCCGTTTGTGTTTTTCTCTCTCCTTCACTCACACATGCAGACGCACAGACAGTTATAGACGCACACATGGCCAGACATGTCAATGTGACATCATTCTTTAACCGCAGCTTTTACACGCACACACACACACACACTTAAAAACAGATGTGGATGAGTGCAACTGTCATTACCCGATGAGTCTTTTTTGTCTTTACATCCTTTAATTTCTTATTTTACTCGTACTCACAGCTAAAAATACATTATTTCATATCTTTTACTCTCTTTTATCTACCTTATTACAATTTTTAGACTGGCACATTTTGCATATAATTACCGAGCTTTTACAACAAATGTAAATGCTTTTATTTTTTTGTATTAAAAGCCATGTTTTAACTCACACTCTACGCTGCCTTTACCCAAATGTCCTTGTCACAAAAAAAATTAAATAAAACAAAAAAAAAATCCTCAATTTAGCTAGTCTATAATTGTGTTTCAGGGAGCCCAATCATGTCCTGACGATGTGCGATTTGTTTTGTGTCACGGATGATTTTGTGTCAAATCGACCTCTAATGATCGCTCAAATTGGCTGTTTTCATGTAGAAATTTACACTGTCGCATGACTTCCACTTGCAACCATTTCAAACTGTGAACACAATACAATCCTGAACCCCACCCCCCACCCCTTGCAATTTTCCATTTGCATTTCTGTTTCAACAGCCATGAAAGCGACTGTGAAAAATGATGAATTAATCACATAATGGAATGTCAGTTACTTGATGAGCACGATAGCTGTTCACTTTTGATGGTTGATATTTATTGCTAACTTTGATTCGAGTCGTGCGACTCCACTGCTTCGACTAAAGGAGAGAGGTGTTTTCGGGTTCCTTGAAACTTCTCAAAAATTTGGCTACACAAACATATTAATCTCTTTGTCTGCACATGTGCTTCTCTGTCTATGTTTCTTTCTTTTTTCTCTGTAGTTAGGCATTCTCGGTCAGGAGAATAAGCGGTTGCGTAGGCAGCTGGAAGAAGAGAGGTCCATGCATAGACAAGTGGAGAGGAGTGGGCCTCTTCCTCCTCCCCCTTCAACCGACATCCACCTCCCACTCTCCCTCAGTGTCAGCCCTCCTATCTGTGCCTCCCTTCCCTCATCTCTGGGCCTGCCTCATCTTCTGAGCATAGTCCCAGTGACGGTGGACACTAATGGGACTCGAACCAAGCCGAGTACAGCTGGAGTAGAGAGACCCGGTGAGTCCAAGGCTTCTGATAAAGCGTCCTTGATTAGGCCATCTTCCAAGTGCACTTTCTCCGCCTCCGTGGAAGATGCCGGGTCTAAGGGGACAAGCAGGAATCTGGCAAAATGAAGCCCCTGAAGACTTTGACCTGTCATGGCTTTTTGACCTTCAGCTTCTCGCTGGGGAGCATACCCAGGATGAGGTTAATGTCCTGCAGGTCAAAGTCAAGTCCCACAGTTCCTTGTGCCTAAGGGGGCGCTCAGAAACAGAAAATGATGGAATTTCTTCAGCCATATTTTTATGGGTACTGCTGTTCCATGCAACGATTTATACCGAGAAAACGTTCCCACTGACAGATTACTTAGATCGACTTATTATGATAACCGACTGCGTCCTCAAAAATGTTTCAGTGCTTCAAGCAATTACATCTTCAATTAATAATATCATTATGCAGCAAAACTGCAGCAGTAAGCACAAAATCTCAGATGCACTTATTTGAAAATTCCCAACAGTTCACTTGAGCTATAACCAGATTTTTGCATCTTAAATGCACAAATGAACTAATCAAAACAAGGGACCTAACGTAGATAGAGTTAAACAGTAGATCTGAAGATGAGTCCCGCTTGGATAAATGAGAAACAGCACATGATCAGAATCCACAGGCGTGGTTCAGACGTTGATGTAAATGGCAGTAACGCAGCCTCTGATTATGCTCCAGCTGTGCACCATGTGTCCCGCGTCTGCTGCGGTGAATGTGGCCTCCATGTTTGAGTACATTATGTGTCTGTGTACTTCTGTCTCTCTTTGAGCGACTGTGGGTGAGCGCGTGCTCGCGTGATTGAGTGTATTAGCTGTCTGATATTGTGTTTTATACTTTCAAAACTGTTTATTGATTTTTTTTTCTATGCCCCGTATTGCGATGCTAGCAAAATAAAAACACATATTTGCAAGCGGCTTTATATTCCACTTTTGTTTTGCATGTCAGTGTGCCAAAAATATATTATGTTTGCCAGTTGGATGCTTGTACTGTAACAATAACTGGCAGTGCTACTCGTTAATTAGGCTTTTGTAAAAAATTTATACGACTGCTGAGTCAGGCATCGATGTTGATATGGGTAAGTACCTTTCTAGGAAGTAAAATTGTTATTGTAAAAGATCTAAAATGAGTTTGGGACCTGGGATAACATGTACATCTGTAGGGCACACATTCCTCTATTCATGTTTCAAGTGTTTGAATAAGAGCAGCTCTCATTCATATACTAAAGACTCACAGAGGAAGCATGTGCATATCCAAAGTTATGAAGAGAGAACACTATTACACTGTGATAATGAGAATTCTAGGAAAAGCAGGTCTCAGGCCACAACTGGCTTCTTCATCTTGCTTTTCTCTTTCACTGTGTCCACCTTCCTGTCTTCCAAACCCACCTTTTTTTTATCCTTCATTGGTTCTTTATATTTATATATATAGCAGTTGTATAGCTGGTCAGGATGTCATACATTTTAATGATTTCGTGCAGAGCTGCATGTCCTTGTTAGCTTTGTTTTCCTCATTTGCCATGTCACACTCAAAAAATATCCTTTTTTTTAAATGTGCAAACACACATGCTTGCACCTACCCACACATCCACACACGCATATTCTTTTCGCAAACACACTCGCACACACTTTCACAAATGGCACAGTCATTAAAAATGAAACCACAGGCTTTTTGAAAACTCCCAGGACTGAGGGAAAAGTCAGCAGCGCGGCGGTGAAAAGAGTCCCCCTGGAAACAATGAGGAGAATGATCATTTGTTGTTCTTGAAAACCCGGTGAGGTTTCACAGAGGTTAAGCTTCCCTTTGATGTGTTTTTAACTCGTTTCAGCTCTGTGGAGGGATTAGTCAGCCTCTCTCACACACACACACAAACACAAATGCACACATTTGCACACACAAGTACATGCAGGCTCTTAATTTCCACACCATGAGCTCTTCTCTCACAAAGACAGAAAAGCACACTACGGTCTCCTTCCTAACCTAATTTTATCAAATGAGCATGTGTGGTACTTCACTGCTGTATGTGTGGTCCCTTAGAAATCTGTGGTAAACCAGCAAAATATTGCAAGTCAGTATTTTTTTTTTTTTTTTTTATCCCAAATTAGCGTTGGGCTGTTAGTGCACAGTATGGGCCCTCAACCACAAGATAGATTCTAAAACAAAAAACAGAGAAGTTGAAGATAATCATAGCATTCATTACAGTGTTTACGACTTATTATTTGATCCCCATTTTAAGATACAAATGATTGGGATGCTCGTGCCCATGACATGTTTGTGTGTGTATGCGCTATCAGCTCCAGTCTGGGCTTCCCTGTAGGTCTCTGCATGGTTGCCTGTGCTAATAATCATACGCAAATATTGTGTTCAAAGCTGGTCTGGTAAGCACTTGTGGTACAAGAAGCTTTTGTAGAGGATTTTAAAATTTTATTTCAGCCAACTTGGAGCAATAAATGGGTGGAGATAGACCACACCTGAGCAATTCAGATTGAGCCTCTGCTAATAAACTCAACAGGAAAGGTTATTAGTTATCACAACAACACGTCTGGTATTTTTTTCACCTCGTGAGTTTGTGTTACAGCAAAAACCTGCTGTAGCAGAAATCAACAAAGAGATGGTGCAAACTGTGTTCGCGAGTGTTTATTTGTAAGCTGACATTTTGTCAAAATTCACTCAATACCATTTACAGACGTGTTACCCTTGAATAATTCGGTTCTGTTCAATATTTTTTATATAGTATTACATCACAGCAGTTGACTCAATGTGCTTTATTGTGTAAGGTAATGACACTAAAATAATAGTACAATATGAGCAAGCACTTGGCAACAGTGGGAACGAAAAACTCCCTTTTAATAGAATGAAACCTCCGTTAGAACCAGGATCAGGGAGAGGCCGCCATCTGCCGCCACCGGTCGGAGGTGGGGAGACTCGCGTGTCTTCCATCTATAATTTGCTTCAGTTGTTATCATCTTAAACATTACTAGTGAACAGGTAACATTTCTAAATGAGGAATTTTCGTTTCACTCGTTACTTCAACAAAATGCATAAATTTAATTCCCTTTCAGTTGATTCATTCCATACAAAAGTGTCTCTCCTTAAGAGGGATGGCTTGAACAGTAGTGATGCAGAGGCATCTGTGGCTGACCCTCTCTGATGTCTAAGATGAGTACATGGTCGGTTACTTGAACCGCTGTTTGCTGATGGGATGTTTGGGCAACCACTCATTGTCATTCAGGCCAAATTTGTTCCATGTCTAAATATCATCTCATCGAGTGACTAATTAAGCCCCGCCGTGAGTCACTGTCAGGAGTGTGGATTCACTGTGGTAGTGTAGTGTAGGCCAGGCATACTGCACCCCATCCGAGCTGAACTAAAGTCCGAACGACCTCCCAGGATTCATCAGGCTTCTTCTCGTATTCTTTTGCAAAGTTTAACATTATCGTTTGAATCAAAGAGCACAAAAGCGTTTTTTCTTGGTCGTCTATTATTTAATGTCCTTCGAACTGTCTAAGCTGTCATGGAAACTCAGATTGCCATTGATCCTTTAGTAAGTCTGAAGTCCTTGCTCTTGTCTTGTCTGTTTTTCACTGCCAGTTTGTACACGCAGCACATTCTCCAAAGGTTTATTTTAAGAAGGAAGCCACTGTGGCTGTGATCCTTGGTACTGTGGCCCATTCTGTACCTCCTAATTGCTGCTGTAGATGTGTGCTTTAACTCATTGTTAATTGATCGTGTATCTTTCTGTATGACCTTCACACTTAAAGCCAATCAGAGCAGATTTTCCGAAGTTCTTTCAATTCAGGTAGACTCATCGCACAGATTTAATAAAACTATGGTGTTTACATGACAGTTTGTAACAATCAGTCTTATATTAAAAAATAGTTTCTAACATGCCAAAGTTACACAGTGTATTAGCTTCAGTTTCACTGAATTTAGAAATTGTGGTGTTAGAGTATTCTAAATATAGTCTTGTTTTAGTCATTCATAAATGAAAATGATCTACTTGTCAGCTTAGAAATAATCCAGTTATTGAGAGGTGATACAGCTTTAAATGAGTCAACATTTAAGTGACAGCACACAGGGGTGTACTCACTTGTTTTGCATACTAAATATGTGTGACTTGTAGACTATAAAAATGGGAATAAGCTTATGCCTAATTTCAAAATTTCTTGCCTCAATAAAAGTATTCCTTGGTATTCCTTTTACCTTGGAAAAAAAGGGAAAAACCCACGTTCCCTTTTTCTAAGGAATAATTACACCCATGTAAAACAAAATCTCTTTTGTCTGACGCAGGGAAAACAGAAAAGAGAATAAAGCTCACGCAAAGATGCAGTTGTGATACAAAACTGTCCAATAAAAATTGGCGTGTGTAAGATATCGCTGTACTCAACAGCTCAGATAATAAACATTAAACCATACTTATTTCACTGCTGGATTCAGATTTTATTCACATCATGTGTGGCACCGTTGGGAACTGAGGCTTTTGCTTTGCCAAAATCACGTTTTTGTGTTTTCTGTTGAACGACAGAAGACCAGAAACATAGATTTTACAGTCAGCTGTTAACTCAACTACCCCAGTGGAGGATTTTTTTTAACAGCCATAACCAATGCTACATGTTGTCAGGTAAAATAAAACAACAGTTTTCTGACTAGAGAACTTTTTAAATTAGGCAATACTGAGTATTCCCAGATTGTCGAGCGTTTCGGAGATGGGCGGGGTCAGCGGGGATGGGGTTTACAATATATTGGAGTCCAGGGGACCATGTGTCTCTTCTTTACAGTATCCTAGTAGACATTTGTGTTAAATTTTATAATTATCACACAAGTCTTGGTCTTAAGTCAAGGTTCCTTTTTGAGTACAAATGAATCACTGTGTCAAATTTCAAGGAAGCCCCTCAAGGCATGGGAACAAAATTCGTTTTCACCATTGTCAGCTCATCCTTGAGTCCAAGTGAACGTTTGTATAATAAAATTCCCTGCAGGCATCTGATATATCACCTTCAGAAGAGGGGTGCAGATGTGAGGTGACCCTGAACTAAGACCTACAAAATGCAATCAGTTCATCCTTGAGTCCAACTGAACCGTTTTGTCGAGTTTGAAAAATTTTCCTTGAGGAGTTTAAGATATATCACGTTCACATGAATGGCATAGACAGCTTGAAGACGTAATACCTTTGGCCACAGCTGTTAGAGGAATTATAAGGTATACTAATTTATTGAGCTACCCGAGACTCTTTCTCTGAATGTTGAATTTGGGTATAACCTTGAGTTGTACAGCTTAGTGGCCATGATGTAGGTACAATTATTATTGCTTAATAAATAGCAGACAGCTTACAAAATATATTATTGGAACTAAAATGAAAATTGGTGCATCTTCCAATACTCGGTTGCCTGGAGAAATGTATCTTACAATTATTAATTAAGCTCCCAAATAAGGAGGATCATGAATGTTGTGCGTATGTTATTAGTCAATGAGAGTGAGAAGCTGCCCTGTTTACCGAATGCACAATTAACTAAGAAAAAAAACAATATTTTGACTGCAAATGGCCAAGTTGGCAATATGAGCAATGTCTCAGAAAATTTTACCCAGAATTAAAAGAAGTGATAACAGGAACTGGAGGAATGTGCAGTGTAAGACAGAAGAAGGCCTAGCAGCAAGAAGAGATTACAGGGTAATATATAGACAAGGAAGAGTTGAAGACTACAAGGAAAGGAGAAAGGAAGTGTAAAAGTAGGGAAATAGGGATGCATGAGGGAAGAGACTGAAAGAATGTAGCTGGGGATTTGGGGAGTAAGTTTGGGACTGATGGGGGAAACCAGAGTGAACGATGGATGCAGAGGGAGACTGACAAAGGAGACATGGAAAGGAGGTGCTGGGTGTGATTTAGAGAGCAGAGAGGTTGAGATGGGGGAAAGAGGAGAGAAAAGAAGAGGCAGAGGAGGAGTAATGGGACGGAGGAGTAATGGGACATTTAGAAAGAAAAGTGAAAAGTGAGAGAAACCTGTGACGGGAAGTATGAGAGATGAAGGAATGAAGAGACGCTGGAGACTGAGCGAGGGGGAAAGATGGGAAAGGAGCGGAGGGAGAGAAAAAGAAAGAAAGTGAGTAGTGTGAGATTTGGGGGTATATATGGAAGAGAGAGTGCCAAAGAAGAGCATATTGTCCTTATCGGCCTGCTCCAGAAAGCCTTCTCCCTAATGGGGCTGGTGTGAAGGGGAAATGAGGACTAGGCCTGATGCTACCTGATTAGCTATGGGCTCAAACACACATCAAAGGCTGGGAGGAGAGGAAGGAGTGCAAGGTGTGCATGAGTGTGTGTGTGTGTGTGTGGTGGTTTTGTGGCTGAAGGTGAGTCACCATCACCTCCTTCAGCAGGACCATGAATGAAAATCACTCCCACTTTCCGCACACACACATATGCAGACACATGGCCATTTTCTTCAACCTTGAAAGGGAACGCTGCTCTGAATAAGGAGATCCTCTGAATGAGGAGGGGACAGAAGAGGAGGAGAGAGAGGATGGGGGGGTGAGAGAAAGGAGGGGTAAATAGATAAAAAGGCAGCGGGAGGCGTGGATGGGGTGGGGAAGGA
>VUQR01010566.1:31780-44295 GCA_015108515.1 Hemichromis elongatus | reverse complement strand
TTAACATCTGCAGGAAGCTCCTGAGGATGTTTTACCAGACAGTGGTTGCTGGAGTTCTTTTCTATGCTGTGGTGTGCAGCACAGCAAAGAAGGACTCATCCAGGCTGGAAAAACTAATCAGGAAGGCTGGCTCTGTGGTCGGCATGAAGCTGGACACTCTGGTAACAGTGGCAGAGAAAAGGACACAAAAAAAACTGCTGGACATTATGGACAATGCTGGGCATCCCCTGCACACGGCCATAAACAACCAGAGGAGTCTGTTCAGTGACAGGTTGCTTCTCCCAAAGACAAGAACCAACAGACTTAAAAACCCCTTCGTCCCACACGCCATCAAACTGTTTAACTCTTCTCTGGAGGGGAGAGGGAGGGGAAACAGGAGGACAAAGGAGGGGGGACAACTAAGCTGTAGTGCCTTTTCACTGTGCAATACTTTTTGTTAATAACCAACGGTGCAACAGACTTCAATACTTGAAATGTGCAATTCCCTTGTATTCTTATTCCTATTTATTCTATTTATCCCCTTTGTATACTCTTTATTTATATATGTCTCTGTATTTTTATATGTGCATATATGGTATTCTGCTCACATTCTGTAACTTCTGTCGGTGCTGTTCTATTTGGAAACCGAATTTCGCAGAGGAACCCACCCGAGGGATTAATAAAGTTTTATCTTATCTTATCTCTGATTTGGCGCTATATAAATAAAACGTAATTTAATTGAAAAGAACTCACATCAACTCTCCAGGATGGTGGTGGAGGGGTGATGATTGTTTTACAGTCACAGGACCTGGGCAGCTTGCCTTCGACCATGAACTCCACTGTGTAGCAAAGTGTTCTAGAGTCGAATGTGAGGCCATTTGTCCAATCGCTAAAGCTTGGCTGGGTCATGTAACAGGACAATGATCCCAAGCACAGAAGCAAATCTACCACAGAATAGCAGAATTAAGGTATCACCATAGTCCAGTCCAAGCACAGACCTCAGCGTGATTAAAGGAACGTGGCTGTGCATTAATGACTGCCTGCAAATATCAATGAACTGAAGCCAGTGAAAATAAGAGTGAGCCAAAATTCCTGCACAATAATGTGAAAGTCATACACATAAAACAATCACTTCAAAGTACAGTAATTTTGCTAAAGGTGGTTCTATAAGCTCCTGAATTATGGGCTGTACTTAGTTTGTTACTTGACTAATGATCCATTCAGATCATAACTGACAAACATACAGCGGCAGGCCTGCACATGCACAAACATCTATATACATACACGTGGTGATGTCAGCAACTCATCCAGTGTCTCAAAGCAGAATGTGACATTCACCTTCACAGCTTTCATACCACCGTGACGACGGCAAGTCTGCATGCCACCAGAGGGTGACTGGCTTTGACTGACAAATGACTGATTTGAGAGTGAGAGATACATTAGAAGAGGGGGCGCAGAGCAGGGTGATGGTGTAAATATGTTCTTGATTGTGCACTGATTTTGGTTATGAAATCCTTAATTTTAAGACATATGTGTGTGTGTGTGTGTGTGTGGTTTTTTTCTTGTAAACTCCTGAAAAAATACAAATCTACTGAAGCCAAGTTGAGCTGTTTTACTTTTCTAAAAACACAGGTTACAGCCACGTCCTGGACTTTACAGCAGAAAATCTGAGAGAAAGTGAAACACGGGGTGATGTGGCAGTCCATCGGTGAAAAGGTGTCATGGTTGGTGTATCAGTGACTGGCACAAGGAAAACTGTCGCTGCCGTGGTTTTATATTTGCTGTGTCTGTGTCTCGGTCTATCTGTCACTGTCCGGCTGTCACAGTTTGAATTGACATGATGCATCTGTATCAGTGTCTGTCTCCAAGATTACTTTCGGGGTGATGTCATCCATCCGTCTCTCTGTCATCCGAGTAACTGTCATAAAAAGCTATATGTCTGTCTGCCAGAAGCATCTGACTCATGTCAACTCATATTTTTTTCATGCAAGAGAAGAACTGTCAGATCACGCCGGAGATGGGAAGATAGGGGATTTCTAGTTAAGCTAAACCTCAAAGAACCATTTTTACCATTTTGGGTGAAGCTCGATGTAACATAAGTCCTATAACAACAACATTAGGCCAACTTCATGTGATTATTACAAATTTGTGTTGCAAATGTAGCTCCATCTAGATAAAAATGTAATTAGCAGGGATTTAAAGTGTGTGTGTGTGTGTGTGTGTTTTTTTTTTTTCAATGTTTCAGTGTGCTGTTTACTACAGTATAATTGATCACATGTGCAGTCAGGATGCCTTGGCATCACATTAAGCCTCTTTAGGGAGTAGTCATGAAATCAAGAGAAGCTTGTCAATGTCCAAAATGACACAATAGAGTGGAAAACACAGAGGTTCTAGCTGCTGTAGAAGGAAAAGACAGGAGGTCTGAATACCAGTAGCAAGTAAAAGTTCAAACATCCAAATCTTTATTCCCAATCTAGAGTTCAAACACAGAAGGTCTATGAGAAGAGGAAACATTGCTGAAAGGCAAGTTCCAGTAAACATACAAAAAGGCCGCACAAAGAGCAATAAAAAACACTGAAATCATCAGATTTTAAACTTGAAATGTGCTACAATGTTTGGAAAGGTAGAAGAAGAAGTGAAAGTGGTGAGAAAAAAAAAAGCAAAAACAGGAACCAGAAACTGCTTAATAAGCACAACAAGGTGGTGAGCAGTTTCAAAATGAACAGTGTTATAAAGTAATGAGTTACTGTTATTGCATTTATTTTGAGATTAACATGGTAACATAATGCATTACTGTATTTAAATTCAGTAATTACATAATAATTAACAAGTAATTATTGCTTTTTGGCCAATTTAATAAATGTAACGAGTAGTGCAGAGCTAGTTTTGAGAGAAAGTTTTGAAGTTGTACCAATTCTTGGTGGCTATGGAAGAGGATTAGGGCCACCGGAAAAGAGGAGTTGGCACGGCTTTTTTTCTTCTTTTCCAGAATTCAGAAAAAAAAATCTGAATTCTAAAAAAAAAAAAAAGTGTCAGAATTCTGACTTTTTTTCCTCAGAATTCTGAAAAAGAAGAAAAAAAAGATGTGGCCACTTTCTTTTTGGAGTGGCCTTAATCTTCTTCGGTAGGTGTCAGAATAAATGCAAGCCTTGAGTTTTACTGCACAAAGAGATCACTTCTGATTGGATCTCATCGCTCCAGAACATTTTCATCTCCTTTTTATTCACAGTCTTTGTTCTAGTGTATTCATTTTTACTTGTTGAGAACAAAAAATTTGGTCAACAAAATGAACACGAGTAGCTCAGCTGCTTCCTTTCTCTGGCATGCAGTTAAGTAACTCTTAACAAAAGTAACGAGTACTGTGTAAAATCCATCCGGTTCAGGGCAAAAGGTTGTCGAAGGCTATATTTACCCTGAAATGTAATGTTTTCCTAGGCTTCATCATCCTCTCACATGTTTTTCCAAAGCAAACTCCTGCATGTCAGGGCAAATAAAATGTGACAGCAACGAAGCCCCAATGAAGCGTCAGTAGGTGATGAGCAGAATATCAGAATTATAATCACACCAGCATATCTGACGTGCCAGTCTCTGTACGTGGAGCGCTCTGCTAACTGGCACATGTGACATCATCAAGCCATCATCTGCATGCTGTCTGCACAGGTCCGTCATCCCTGACTCTCTGAGAGCGTTCCACCACCGTGTTTACCTCTACTGCATTCCTATAACACCAATATACAAATGTGGGGGTTACTTTCTTTTTTTAATGACAAATTTCTTGATATTTGATAACTTAACATGAGTACAACGAGTATGTTAAATATTGGATGCTAATAGTCATAAATGAGCCTGCGTTGAACGAAGGCTGAGAGGCAGACAGTTAGAATTTATATAAAGCTACACAGAGACATCGAGGCAGACAGTAGGAGAAAGGAGGCATTAAGAGATGGGGACACACTCAGCAGGGTTTCCATTGCTGGGATTTGAACCTGCTGCCACCACTCACCGTGCTGTCAGCAAGAAGTCTAACTAGGAGCATTATGCGGTCATGGGAGGCACACACATGCAAACCGCTTCTAAAATACCCCACTGCGCTCCATGTCTCAAGCTTAATGTGTACAGTAGAGCTGTCAGTGAATGTTCTCAAATAAACGCTGTGTTTGTCCAAGTGAGAACAGCTGTTTGGTGCAGGCCTGTGTGCGACGCTTCAGACACACCGCTGCCCGCTCAAGCAGAGAGAGAATGATTAAACCGGGTCTAATTAGGGATCATCCGTCAATGAGTATCTGCTGAGCAATGAAGGTAAGTCAGATTCAACAGTTTAATCCTGTGTGAGAGTTTCTAAACAAACATTCGAATATAATTTTGTCCAGTTTCAACAGCATTAGCACTAGATTACATCCAATATATCGAAGTCTGGGATGGCTATTAGGATTGCTGGGTTTGATACAAAGTATAAGCCACGTATAAAATAATCAGAATGAGAATAACCTTTTTTTTTTCACCTGCGCTTTGCACTGTTTGAACTCGTTATCACGTGCGACAAAATTTTAATCTCACTACGAACGTTACATTTGTTCAAACGTCGTTTAAAAAAAGAAATTCGTTCCTACACGAACTGTGTCACAGTCCAAGCGTTCTGCAGCTCACACGGAGGTACCAGCCAACCGAGGTCCCTAATAGTTTTGGTGTACCCAAATTGCAGCCCACTCATAAAATGTTCCACACACAAATTGCTCGCTCCATGAGTCATTTTATACCGCATAGGTGCCAAACACACAAGAAGCAACACTGTCGACATGGAAACCCAATAAACAGACAAACAGACTCGACTACAGACCGAAAAGACAGAAATTTGTACTCTTGTCATTTTTTTCTGGGCAACGGTGCAAGATGGTAGTCTCAAAGCAAAATGATGTATATATAAAATCAAATCCCATAAAAAAAAAAGTTTATCAAGAGAAAAAACAGCAACAATATCATTTAAAAAATATGTATATTTTGAAAACATCTGATTAAAACAACTGCACAACTACTAGACTGACAGAGATTTAAAGTTAAGAAAGTTACTAGTTGTAATTGAAAGGCTTCACTCACCAGTCAGTGCCTTCCAGCTGCTCTTCTTCTGTCCTTGACTTTATGTCATTCCTAATTCTGTCCCTAATTTTTTTTTTCTTTTCCCAATGCACTCAGACCTCAGCGGTCTCAGATCAAACCCTCACTTGTATTACAGCTCAAATGTAAAACGTCTCTGCTTCTCTCAGCCTCTGTGCCTCTGTCTCTCTGTGGGTCTCTATCCAGCTATTCCAGACATGTTTCAGGGCTCAGCCCCGGCCAAATATGGGAGGAGGGCGGTGAACAAGGACGACGGCCCGCACCGTCAGTGGGCACGCTGCCCTACTGTACGCCACACAGTTACACAAACACACAAAGACACACGCTTCAGTGGCAAGGACGTTTTTAGAGGCTGTTTTCATTCGAGATCAGTTATCTAACAATATGTGAATGCAGTGATCGTTTTATGTAATGCTCTTATGATTCTTAAGGAACTTATTGAAAATCTGATTGAGGCGAGGAAGCACTTCTAAGCATTACTGCAAACTCTTAATGGCTGAATTACAAAACACACATTTATTTAATGTCAAATGATGCCGTTAATTCATTTGACTTCAAAAACTATAGCGATATATTTAATATTTGTATCAGTGCTTTGATACTGACGGAGAATAATTGTGCCTAAATCAAACATATTGTGTTCTGTACTACAAAAGTCTAGACTCATCCTTCATTTCTTTCTATTTTGGTAGGAAAATGCAGTATAGGCACAGGGATTGATTAAAATGTTCAAACATACATGGAAATATTATATATATATATATATATATATATATCTGTGAAGATGATCTCAATCTGCTTCAGTAATGCTCAGGTGGGGAGGCCAATCCATGATTCAAAGTGTTCATTTTTAGATGAAAGGTTTTCCAGATGGTATTGCCTGGTGGATCGAACTCTGATGGTACTGTTCTGGGTTTGTAATTCATCATTTTTGAACAAGATCTCCAACACCACTGAGTGAAATCAGTGTCTGTCACCACACCATGACAGAGCCGCCGCCGTGTTTCACAGATGGCTGTAGACACTGTTGAACCTCTCTACTGACCTCTAACATACATAATAATGATTCTTGTGTAATTTTCACACCTCAGCCTTTTTATCCCTGTTTCCCGACAGCCACCCTTCCACTGAGACCATTTCTAATGAGGCTTTATTGAACAGTACATGGATTAGCTGATGACCCTGACTCGATTTTTTTCTAATTTGACTTTTTGTTGTAGGTTTTTTTTTTTTTTTAGGCCTGCCACTTTTTCTTTTGTCCCCCACTTTTTAAGGACAGAGTGCACAAAATGCTAAGATACACCAAGTTTTCACAATTTAAAAAATATTTTTTTGTTAATGATTAAAAATTCATAGGTCAGTGTTAAGTGTCTTCATAATTATATACATAAAAAAAAACAGTAAGAAAAATATTCATGTACAAGGATTGGACTGAAAAGGAGTGAAACAACAGCCAAGGGAAACACTGAAAAACTTCAGAAAGTTGGAAAACTGTTGATCAAGACAATGTTAAAAATTTACAGCAAAAACTCTTTGAAGCTAAATATAAAGACGTGAGTGATGGCTCAGGTCTTATTCCCCCTACCTGTCATGAAATCCCTCCATTCTGCTACAATAGCGCTTTTTAACCAGGTCATTAGTGATGAGACCAGACCAGCTGGATCAGCGCTAGGATTATTGGTGATCCTTGGAAAATGTTGTCCCCTTAAGCGGGAAGCAGCCTAGTTGCAGTACACAATCCCTACGGCCACCCGTTGGGCCAAATGGTTGCCTTTTTACTGATTTGACCTCTGGGCCGACAGCTGCCTCCAGACCACAGGGCTGCTAGTGGAGCAAAGGGAAGCCGACAAACACAAGGTGCGCTACATAAACACGCACTCCCGCATACCTCATAAAAAACTGCAACAGAGCTACACTAACATGCAAATATTTACAAGCACACAGAGCAGTTTGCATGCCCATATAGAGCAAAAAACACTGTATAATACAAACAGCTGGGCACATACCGGACTCCTCTCCTTGTTTTGGCCACGTGCCTGTGCGTCAGTATGAACCACACACATCTATAAGCTTCCAAATCCTTCAGACCTTTTTAAGACGCCCGTCTTTCACCGAGTTCTTTCAACTGGATGTCCAAGGTCAGCGGACTCTGTTAAAAATGGCGTCAGGAAGAGGTAGCCAAGCCTCAAAAGGACTCAGACATCAACACCTGAGGATGAAGCATTTGTTCAATTGTTTAAATGAGACCTGGCGAGTGATCATTGTCCACTGAGGTGGAGCAGTTAAAAACAGGCCATTCTGTCATAGAGCTTATAAGTGTTTGGAGTTTGTGTAGGTTTGACAAATCTCACCAGCGATTACCTTTTTTTCACAGAGGCGGTTATATTTTTCAAACATCGAAAAAAGATTGTTAACCAATTTTTTTTAATCTTGCATTTTCAGTTTTGTGTCTTCCAAAAGAATCAGAGCAACAACAACACGGCGTCCCCTGTCGATCCAGACCTTGTAAAAAGAGAAACCATATTCCTGCACAAGTCTCGCCTCACCATCAGCACTCCCGCATCCAAGTGTAAGAGCGAAGCCTGCAATTAGAGAGATGAATAAACTGGCCCAGAGTTTTTTGTTTTGTTTTTTTTCTGCTGAGTGCTGCGAACACCGCTGCCCATTCAATTAGGATCAAACTTGCAATCCTGGCGATTCCCACTGACCTTCCTGCAGCACAGCAATTACTGCAACGGTTCTCTGGGGATGTTCATAAAAATGAAATGGGTCTTTGCAAAGCTGTAAAAAAAAAATCCCATATATAAAAGTGAATGCAGCACTGCAAAGACTGCCAAGTCCTGACTCAACCAAGGGTGACTACATCCTCCTGTTTGTGCAGATTTCTTTGATTAACAGCAGTAATCATGAATCTCATCATTACTGAGAGGATCCGAGGGACCGTGCCAGACTGGCAGCTATTGTAAGTAGCCAACAGTACATTTTAAAAACTGCAGCAGCAGTGATGATGATGTGTTATAATCAGCTGTTAGTTAGTGATTCCACTTCTCCAGTTGTTCATTTGCACGCTGGATATATAAACACTAACAAAAGGTGAATGCTATGTAAAGCAGGTTTGTAGCATATCTGTGATAAAGCTAGAACATAAACTAGGAGGACATGCGTAATTTTGCATCACATGGCTGACAGTCAGACAAGCAAGCATTCCTTTCTTTGTGCCATATTTCAAAAAGCATGGCTCTGAAGTAAAAATACTTTAGATAAAAAAAAAAAACAAACTCAGTTTACTTAATGGGTGTTTAGCATTAAATGGAATACCCACATTTTAAGTTCTGGACTCCTGGCACAGAAGCAGTAGCTCAGAGTGGACAGAAATGAATAGGGGCACTTGTGGGAGTTAGGCCTGGTGGTGTTTTAAGTTACACCCCCCTCTGGGGAGGGAGTGCCTGACGCCCCCTATTTCTTCAGCAGCTATTTAAAGACCTAACTGACAGGCTGGGAGAGTAGCAGGAGGAGGAGGGGGGTGTAGGGCTTTACAGGAAACCCTTCCCTTTGGTCAAGGCTGTGGATCTTGATCTGAGGGGCGAGGAACTTGATTTACCTGTGAAAGATAGGTTGGTACCTATATGTTTGATTTTTGTTTCTGTTTAATGTTTCGCTGTTCTTTGTATTTTTATATTTCTGTGTGTGCAAAATACTTTAATCTCCTATCCAGGTGGTGCATTTAAAAAACTCACGTTACCTGGTTCAAATTTTTAGAATTTTGCCTTTTCAAAATAGTCGCTGTACTTTATTTGCATACCGCGGTCAGCATCTGCAGCTTCCTCACAGCGCTGGCTGAAGCTCTCGTATGAGTCCCAGCGGATCAGAGGGTCCTGGGTGTTGTAGTCCACCGAAACGCTCGGCCCATTCTCCAAGTGGCTCAGGCCTGAGGTTCACACAAGTAACAGGGTCATCACACAGGGCGCTGTCATATTAGAACGTTTATATACAGCCATTATATTTTAGGTTGGAATGACCTAAAATATATAAAATAATTTATTAGTTTGTACATTTTAAATGGAGTTCCTCTATCAGTGTGTCTATGTTGACTTATGCACTCTGTTATGATTGGGGAAAAGCACTTTTGATTAATCAGCATTTTTATATTAACGTATTTGTGTCTGAAGTTCATTACGCTGTGATAACAAATGTTGTTTTATTCTTAAATTGTGTTTTTTCAAACACAACATTGATTTGTTTGAAGTAAATCTTCTGCTATCAGTTTTCTTTTTGCTATTTTATTTTTTATGCTAACACATTTCTCACATAACTCTGATGCATTTAAATCAACTAACATTATGCTTTCGCATAAAGTTTATTAATGTAAATAATTCCTGCATTAACACATTTGTAAAAAAAAAATTTAAAAAGAAGTGTCATATTTCAACACACTGACACTCATATAAACCACCAAATAAATGAACGTCTATGCTAAAGCTGCCATAAATTAACAATATTGGTAAATACCAAAATAATTTCTTACATTTGTGTAACAGTTAATCCAACAGTTTGTGCATATAAATATTGTTCTTTTCAAATTTACCGTTTTAGAAAAAAGCAGGAAAAAGACGAAAAGCACATTATTGTTTTTTAAATAACAGCTGAGTTGGTTTTTTACTTGCTTTACTTTTACTTTACCTGAACAAAAACAAGTGTTTTAGTTATTGAATGTTATGCCTGATCCATTCATTCTTCGCGGAGACGTCCAGCGTGCCGGCTCAGGTTTGGGGGTGAGAACATACATCGAGTATGTTACTTGCCTAATAAATAACTATACATACTTAGCAGTTTTGGACGAGCTTTTAACAGATTTTTTTTTAAATTTAGCGGCTGTGTACACGCACACTTATGAACCCCAGGGATTCTCTGTACTTTAAAATTCTGATGCTGTTCTGCTTTGCAAATTTAAAAATTTCTCCTATTTTCTGAACATTTAATTTTATTTATGTATTTATTGCAATTTTTTTTTTACTTTATAAAGTTTTTCTTTCTGTCACATTTATTTGGATAGATGAATGAATAGATTTGTTTTGTTCATCTTGCAAATTTACCAATTCAACTGACTCTATCTAACTTTTTAATTCTGCATTTTTCTTTCTGTGAATATAAATATTCATTCCCAGCTGAGTATTTATGTCAACCTTGAATGGCCCTGGTATGCCACGGTAGTCTGGCCAATACATCAGGTGTCAGTTATAAATGCTGAAAAAAAAGTGTTGCGATGTCGACAATCAATTTCTCCTTTCAGGTTGTGAAAAATAGATTACCTTTGATTTTCTCCGGTCCATATGAGAAAACAAACTCCACCTTCCCATACTCTGGAAACCGCTCATCTGCAGACACACACAGCAACAAAATCTTTCTTTTTTTAAACAATGACAGTGTGTGTGGGTTTACTGTTCTGACATTTTTTCCTCTATGAATTTACATTACTTATCCAAATTCAAATGAATTGTGCAAATTTAATGTAAACTTGATCTTCCTTTACTAAGAAATCTCTGGTTACTCATCACCATAATCACAGTATTACTGTAAGTGAATGCTTTTCTGCCTTCACCACCAGAGGACCCTGTTTACTGTGAAACTGTGGGGAACGCTGCCCTCCTGCAGCAGGACCCGTGAATTTGTCCATGCTGCAAACCAGAGATCCAAGCAGCCAATAGAAGAGTGTCACACGCTGGAGCCATTATACAATCTGCATCAGTCCAGGTCAACACTGTGGCGCTGAACACCAGTCTTTTGTGTATAAATACATATTTCCATAGATCAAAGTCATAAAGCTTTTGCCATATCAGTGCTAATCTTGTGTATTTAAACCTTGATTCACAAAAACTCTAGAGAACCATGTGTTTTTAAGTGTCGGTGTGTTGTGTAAATCCACGCAAATCAAAATTACCTTTGAAGGTCTCGTCCAGCTCGTTCTTCCCAAAAACCACCCCAAGATCATGGATGGCACAAGTATGGAACTGCACCCTGAACACAACGTCTCTGGTTGGATTTCTGTATCTCTTGTGGTAACACTTGAGCTAAGTTAAACAGATAATAGAGAAAAAATGGAGAAACATAATTAAAATCATTAGAGTATTAGAAACAATAAAGAACAAAAGGTAAATAGAAGGAAACTTGTTTAAGTTAAGAAACATTGTTGTAATCTTACCAGGATGTCTCCCTTAAGGAGCAGTCCAGGTTCGATGGTGATACAGATACTGGTGTTGCTGTCCCCTTGCACATTGCTACGGTTAAAAAGACAAAATACCAACCTTTAAATAAAATGAGTTTTCACCTCGCACAGTGAGTTTACGCCTGCATTTAAACACAAACCACTCTGAACTAGAATAAAAGCTCCCATACTATATTCCTGATGTGTAGACTGGTTGCATTGCCTGGTAGATTTTCAGGAAAGGACGGCAACCTGTGAAGTCATATAAATAAGACATTTGAAATGTGTCCAAGAAAAACAGCAGAGTTTTTTCAGGGTTTGTTTTTTTTTTTTTTGGGTGCTGGTAGATGCTCACCTCCTTTGGACTCAAAGTTGGGTATGCCGTGCATGATGACGTGATGCAGGAACAGAGGCTTGTTGTTGATTTTTATGTGTCCTGACAGAAGGCCGTTGAAGTATCGCACATACCTGGACACAATGAAAAGTAAGCATTCACTCTCAAAGTCTCAAAGTCTGGGGTACAACTTTACAGATCAAAGCTGAGGACAGATAACAGAACTGCAGCTTTTCCTCTCCATCTTTTCTTGTATTTTCTTAGGCTTCTATTTTAAACAATGCTTTAGAAAGATTCATAATGACATGGATTATTACAAGCCATGTAAATGCTTTAGAGTGTAACAACGAGAGGGAATGAACAACTAAAAACAGCAGACTCAGGGTGATAGCGTTGGGTAATAAGATTAGATGAAAAACTGATAATTATTTTGAAACTACAAGTCTTCTGTCATCTGTACTACAAACCTTTTATTAAGGGATTCTTTGGATCTGATGTGAACAATAGAACGAATGTTAGAAGATTGCTAGTATTAGTGGGAAATGTCCTCTGGGGATCAGGAATATCTTCACAAAATCTCATAGCAAACAGCCGAATCCTTGTTGAGACATCTCTTTATCCTACCACTAAGCACCTCCTGGCTAAGTTACATACCAGATCCACATCCTGCTCATTCGGTGCAGTTCACCTTTACCACCTGTGAGCTCCGAAAGAACAGCCAGAACAAAATTTCCCTCGTTAAACAGCCTTTATCCACTTTGGGAAATGTCACACTGAACTGATGTGTACGGAGGCCAGTCGGGGGTCTGCTGAGTTACTGTGGTCTGGTTGTTAATGATGATAATGATGATGGTACCGAACGTAACCTTGACCGCGGGGTTGCCGCGA